>JAKSZT010054030.1:65832277-65974162 GCA_026826555.1 Tolypeutes matacus
TTTCCCCCTTTTATTCAAGGTCTTTTTCCAGTTGTGTTGCCAGTTGGCACTTGGGAAAAGTTTTCAATTAGCAATAATCGTGCCTCGGATAAACCTCATTGGCTATAGATGGGGCCTTTTGGTTAGATTCAGTCACGGGAGCTTTTGATTAGATCACTTGATTAGATCTATTTAGGGCCTTTTATTGGGCTACGTCAGTGAGGCGTGACCCAGGTTGGGTCTCTCTCCTCTTGCTGGGGTCTTATATGAGCTGAGAACTGGAAGCAGAAACACACAGAAAAAGACAGCTCCATTTTTACCTTGCCATGTGAAAGAGGACTCCAGGATCAGCTGAGAGAGGACAGAAATTGGAATCAGTGGAGCACAGAGGCATGGAAAGAGGCCCCTGAGAGGCTAGGCCCATGGAGCAGTGTAGAGCTAAAGAGACAAGCCCTGCTATGTGCTTGATTGCCCACAGCTGAGCTGGAGGAGAAGTCAGAGACCCAGATGGGGAGCCGCCATCTTGCCTTGCCATGTGGTAGCGCTCCAGGATCTACCAGCAGCAGACCTTGGTGAGAAAGCGTCTCTGATGGTGCCTTGACTTGGACATTTCAGAGCCTCAGAACTGTAAGCAATAAATTCCCTGTATAAAAGCCAACCCATTCCTGGTAATTTTGCTCTGGCAGCCTTTGGCAAACTAAGACACTGGGGGATGCCATCTCCAAGCTCCCTGCCACAGAGACTAACAGCAGCACACATTTATTGAAGGCCTACTAAGTGCTCAGTAAACTGCTAGGAATCTGTCTAGCTCAATACAGGCAACTAGTAGGCACTCAGAAATCTTGAGGTAGAGGAGTAAAATGACTGCTGGTAAAGATGATTTAGCCCCTTTACAGAGCTCAGACTTGGCCGGAGGCAGATAGACAAAAAACAGTGACAACACGCCAGGCTGCCCGTTACACTAGAGTTAAGAACAAACAGCTCTGGGGGTCACAGGGGGGGCATTTCTGGTCCCTCCTGGGGCAACCCTTCCTCATTCTCCTAAAACTGAATTATGAAAAGAAGCTCAGCACAGCTGTTCTCAAGCCGGCTGGAAACTGGGGAGTATGATGAATTCTGCCCAGACAGAAACAACCGGAGAGATGGTTTTCTTAGACTTGGCCACTTCTGGCGCCACAGCTTCTCTCGCAGCTGTCCATTGGCGTGAACTTGGCACAAAATGTGTCTGCAGCAAACTCAGTTGGGGTGGAAGGTGCAGTGTGTGGTGGGGAGTTTTAGGACGATCACAAAATAGCTTGGTGCTGACTGGCCAGCCCCTCACGAAGGCAGAACTGTGTGGTCTCATTTGTCTCACAGGTATCTGCAGGTGTATCTGCGGGTGTCTGCTCCGGGCCAGCCACCGGGAGGACAGGCTGGCTGCAGGCCCTGTCCTCAGAGCTGGCCTTTCACTCAGCGACAAGAAAGCGTGAAAAGTGCTGCGGGAAGGGAACCTCGGGGTCCCGGGGAGCACAGCCCAGGTACGCCCACCTGGTCTGGGCACAGAAGTGGCTTATGCAAATGGCTGCCCCGAAGGCCTATTTTGTGAGAACAACTTTCTCAGGAACAGTTTGCATCTAATCCCATGTTCAATGAATGCTGACCACTGGCTTTTAGCTCCTGTCACAGTCAGGGCACAGAACAGCCTTCACCCCTCACCTCTAGCCTCGTGCGCCTTTGCCATCCGTCTCAGTCGCACTTGCCAGGTTGCAGACACCCCCTGGTCTGCTTTCTGTTACTATAGATTAGGTTTGCATTTGCTAGAGTTTCCTATGAATGGAATCATGCAGGGCTCGGATTCATATGAGGCTCGACTGGGGAAGATCCACGTCCAATCTCACGTGGCTGTTGGCAGGATTCAGTTCCTTGTGGACTGTTGGCCACAGGCCATGCTCGGTTCCCTGCCACGTGGGCCTCTCCACGGAGCAGCTTTCTGCATCAAAGCCAGCAAGGCAGTCAATAGATGGTGTCCACTAGCAAGATGGGAGCTACAACCTTTATGTAACGGAAACACTGAAGTGGCATCCCATCCCCTTGCCACATCTGTCCGTTGGAAGCAAGTCACAGGTCCCATCCACACTCAGAGAGAGGGGATTGCACAAGGCCCTGAATACTGGGAGGGGGGGATTGCTGTTAGGCTTCTCAGAGGCTCTTAGCCACGCTACACATCCTTGCCAGCACTCGGTATTGTCTATCTTTTTATTTTAGCGTTCCTTGTGGGTGAGTACTGCTATGTCATTGTGGCCTTCACTTGCATTTCTCTGATCATGAAGATGTTGAGCATATTTCCATGGGCTTACTTGCCATGTGTGTGTGTGTGTGTGTGTGTGTATTAGTCAGCCAAAGGGGTGCTGATGCAAAGTAACAATACCAAAACCCTGTTGGCTCTTACAGAGGGTTTTCATTTGGGACAAAAGTTCACAGTTACAAGGCCCTAAAGAGTCCCACCAAAGTCACTTGCCCCGTGTTAAAGCAAGATGGTTGCTGATCTCTGCAGGGGTTCAGCCTCCCTCTCTCTCAGCTACGGGCTGGCATAGGGCTTGTTTCTTTCCAGGCCTTCTCAACTGTAGGCTGCAAACTATCAGGCAAATGGCCCATCTCTCTTCCCGGGGCCGCAGGATCAAAGTTCTCTCCTCTGCCGTGTCTGTGGAGCTCTCTCTCTTGCTGTGTTTCTTCTTCTGTGAGTGTCCATTTGCATTACCATTTGAGTCCACCACCAAGGGGGCAGGGACTCAACCCTGAGTCATGCCCTATTGATGTGGTTGAATCGAAGCCCTAATCTTAGCGGGCAATTTAATTAAGACATGTCAGCTGAATTAATGCCCTCAAGGGGTATCATACCCAAGAGAACAGGCCACTTTACAAACATAATCTCTCTTTTTGGAGATTCATAAATAATCTCAAACTGTCACTATATAGACATATAATTTGGCAAGGAAGAAAAAAATCTCTACTACATTTCTGTTAGTGTTATGAATTAGCAGGAGATATTCAGAAATAGAGTTGCCTACATGTTGTTTGAAAATTGTTTACAGGAAAGAATGAATAAAGCAAATCAGATTGCCAAAGGCCTAGTTGTTGAGAAAGGGTAGCACATTATTAATTAGAATACAAGTCAGCTTTTCCAGCTCTGTAGCCTGTGAGTCTCAGATGTACTCTACTGCATTGAAGCAGGTAGTGGCAGCACAGGCTTTTTAAAATTTTGTGCTTGAAGGAATAACAAAACTGTAAAGCTGTTTTCTGCTACTTCATTTGAAAAAATATTATTTTGGAATGAAGGCCCACCAGCTGCAACAGACTAGGAGAAATAATACAAAATCTACATAATTCCCTGCACCAGGATTTTAAACAAGGGGTTTACGCCCCAGACACTCTCCTGGCCTTGAATTATAGGCAGACCTTTGTCCATGGCCAAGAACAGTTTCCATGGAGATGCAGGCAGGGGACAATGGTCACTGTTTTGATGAAGAAAATTAATCCAAGCAGGAGACCAGTTTATAGCTATAAGATTATTTTTTTCTGTGCAGTAGCAGGGGAAGAAAAAGTTGAGAAGTTGCACAGAAGAAAAACTTATCTGCCTCTTGGGTATTCTTTTTAACATGCTGAAGTCAGTGAAATTTTGAGAAGCCATAACTGTGTTTCCAGTTTCAATGCTGATAGGAATTCTCAGGTGAAAGAAAAAATTTTCAAAAAAGAATGTGATCTTTTATAATACACTCAGATACTTAGCTCACCCCTAGGGTACATCAGGGAAAGAAATAATGCTGAGTGTTTTTTATTATTTTTTTAATTCAAACACTATGGGTTAATTAAAGCAGGAGCTGACACTTTTTTTTTTTTTTTTTCTATGTAAAGTATGGATATTTATTTCAGGCTTTAAAATCCAATTGATTTCAATAACAAAATCTGACTTCTCAGAGTAGCTGACGCCTCCACGTTAGGATGCTTTCAGGAAGGCTGAAGGAGCTTTGGGCCCTCAGGAACACACTTCATCCGGCTTAGCACAGTCCCTGACACCCACTATACCAGCCTTAGGAAGAAAAAGAAACAAAATTCACCACCAAGGGGCTGAGCCAACCAATGCGCACACACTAATGTTGAAAATGAGCAACTAAACCTTGGCGATTCTTTTTTTTAGAAGCTGACACTTTTAAACTCTGCCTTGTTCCTAGTTCTTCGTGGATAGAAATCACTTTATTCCTCTCTACCTTTCCTTTATTAGGAAACAATTGAAATATAGTAGGTTTTCCATAAATGTTTGTTGAATGTCATGGACACTGACATACCGTGCTGCTCCACAGAATGATGAATGTAATAATTTGGAACAGCTTTGGAAGCTATCTAGGGAATCAGCTCTGCAGGACTCTGAGGCAGAGCTCTGTGGTCGCGCCAGGTAGACGCCGTCCTGTCGTGATGGGTAAAGGAGACCCCAACAAGCCAAGAGGCCAGATGTCCTCGTATGCCTTCTTCATGCAGCCCTGCCGAGAAGAGCACAAGAAGAAGCACCCAGACTCTTCCACCAATTTCGCTGAATTCTCCAAGAAATGTTCAGAGAGATGGAAGACCATGTCTGCAAGGGAAGAGCCCAAGTTTAAAGATGGGGTCAAAAGCGACAGAGCTCGCTATGACAGGGAGATGGAAAATTGTTCCTCCCAAAGGTGATAAGAAAGGAAAGAAAAAAGATCCCAGTAGCCCTAAAAGGCCACTGTCTGCCTTCTTCCTGTTTTGCCCTGATCATTGTCCAAAGATCCAAAGTGAACACCCGGGAAAGCGGCTGTGGCTCAAGTGGTTGGCTCCCGTTACCATATGGGGGGCTCTGGGTTTGGTTCCTGAGCCTCCTGGTGAGGGCGAGCTGGTCCCCGGCCCGCGCCCGCGGGGAGGTGACGGCCCGCGCCCGCGGGGAGCTGGCGCAGCAAGATGACACAACAAAGGGAAACAAGCAGACACGGAGGAAACGTGCAGCAAATGGACACAGAAAGCAGACAGCCAGCACAAGCGGCAAGGCGGGGGGGGGGGGGCCATAAATTAAATAAAATAAAACGAACACCCAGGCCTATCCATTGGGGATACTGCAAAAAAAATGGGTGAAATGTGGTCTGAACAGTCAGCCAAAGATAAACAACCACAGAAAGCAGCGAAGCTGAAGGGGAAATGTGAGAAGGGTATTGCTGCCTACCATGCCAAGCGCCAGAGGGAAGCCAGAAGGAAGGGCCTGGCAGGCCGACAGGCTCGAAGAAGAATGAACCAGAAGATGAGCGAACAGGAGGAAAAAGAGGAAGACAGAGGATGAGGAAGAGGATGAAGACGGAGAATAAATGGCTCTCCTGTAGTGACGTGTGGCGTGTGCGTGGATGCTCAGGCCACTGTTTGCTAAGAATGCGAATTCCAGTGCAGCTCGATATTAGCTCCAGTACAGAACTACAGATTTTTGTAGAGCTGATAAGATTCTTTGTAGAGAAAATACTTTTTAAAAATGCAGGTTGTAGCTTTTTGAGGGGCTGGCTACGTATAGTTAGATTTTAAAGCTTCTGATGGTGAATGTTTCTGTTTAATAGTTTCATTAATTTCTTGACCTTGAGCAGTAACACAGCAAACACCTAGGAATTAGTATCAATAGTAAATTTTGATTTTTTTAGGATGTTGCATTTTGTTTTTTAAAAAGTCTTAAATAAAAGTATGTATATTTTAAAAAGTAATAGAAAAAAAATATTGGTTGCCACCAGCATTACAGGTGATTTTTATTTTCTTTTGTTCTTATTTCTATAACTTGTCCTTGAATTTCTTTCATAATAAGAAGAAATATTGATTTTTATCTGTGAATGACTGTCTTTTCCGTTTGTATATATTTTTAAATAAAGTGTATGTTCATCTATTTTGACTCCACTTTTAGAAACGGAGTTATTTTACTTTTATTGCTAGTTGCAGGAGTTTTGTACATCTTGGACATTAATCCTTTGTCAGATAAAGGTTTTGCTAATAATTTCTCAGAGTCTGTAGCTTGTCTATGCATTTTCTTAACGGTGTGCTTTAATAGGTAGAAGTTTAAAACTTTGAAGTGCAATGTATCAGTTTTTCTTTCTATGATTATTGCTTTCTGTTTCCTATCTAAGAAATCTTTGCCTCCTCCCAAGTTTGTAAGATATTCTCCTAGGTCTCTTCTAAAATCCTTATGATTTAGTGTATAAACTAATTTAGGTTTTGAGTTTGTTTGTTTATGCTGGAAGGAAGTAGTTGAGCTTCATTTTTTTCTCCATGTATGTATCCCATTGTTGTAGTACTATATACCGAAAAGACTCTCCTTTTCCTACTAAGTTACCTTGGCCAGTTTGTCAAAAATCAATTGATATATGGGTCTACTTCTAGACTTTTCCCTGTTCTGTTGCTCTATATGTCTATTCACCAATACCGCCTTGTCTGAATTACTCTAGGTTTCAGAGTGGATCTTTAAATCAGGTGATGTAAGTATTACACCATTCTTCTTTTTCAACATAGTTGAGAAATTCTGGGTTCTTTGAGTTTCCATATACATTTCAGAATTATTTAACTAATTTTTACAAAAGAAGTCTGTTGAAAATTTGATTAGAAATGTATTGAATCCATAGATCAATTTGGGGACAATCTCCATCTTAATAATGTTGTCTTTGTTATTTTCACCACGTACGTGGTGTGACTATCCGTTTATTTAGGCATTCCTTAATGTCTTTAAGCTATCTCAGCAATGTTTTGTAGTGGGTAGTGTATAAATCTTTAACATATTTTGTTTAAATTTATCCCTATTTACTTTGATAATAGGATAAATGGCATTGTTTTTAAATTTTAGTTTCCAATAGTTTGTTGCTAGTATGTACAATTCATTTTGTTTATTGACCTGTGACCTTTCTCCTGTGAACTTCCTAAACTCCAATCTTTAGTTCTAGGAGCTTTTTGCAGATTCTAAGGATTTCTATGTACACAAACATACTGTCTCCTAATAATGACAGTTACACTTCTTCCTCTCCAGCCTGAATGCCTGTTATACCTTTTTCCCTTCGCTTTACTGCACAGACGATGGCCTCTAGCACCGTATTGAGTAGAAGTAGTGAAAGAGGCCCCCTGCCTTGCTTCTGAAATTAGGAGGGAACTATTCTATTTGTCACTGCTCTCACTGTGGCATTAGTTGTGGATTTTTCACAGATGCCTTTTATCAGGTTGAAGTAGTTCCATTCCTGATTTGCTGAGAGTTTTTCCATAAATGGCTTTTAAATTTTGTAAAATCATTTTCCTGCATCTGTTGGTTTTTCTTTTTTTCTTTTTTCTAGTTTGATAATACTATGAATTACATTGATGGATTTTTTTTAAATGAATCTTGCATTCCTGGGATAAACCCCGCTCGGTCATGAGGTGCTATTATTTTTAGGCATTACTGAAATCTGTTTTCTAAGTTCTTTAAGGAAGAATATGGCTAAAGTAGAGGGATCGGAGCCTACAGCTTTCCTTTCTTGTAAAGTCTTCATCTGGTTTTCATATCATGTAACGCTGGGCCCATGAAATACCGTGAGGAGGTGCTCACTCCTTTAGATTCGGAAGGAGCTTGAGTAGGACGGACATTATTTTTTCCCCTCAATGTTTCAGAAAATTTTTCCGTGAAGTCATCTGTTCTTGTAAATTTTTTTGTGAGAATTATTTAAGCAGACTTCAATTTCTTAAACAGATATAGAACTCTTCAGTTTCCAGTTCCTTCTTGAGACAGTTTTGGTATTTGTGATTTTCAAGGAATTTGGCCATTTTATCTATGTTAAATTTATGACACAAAGTTGTTTATAATGTATCCTTATCTTTCTTAAAAAGCTTAATTGAGTTATGATTAACATGCAAAAAAACTGCATAGTTAAGGATACAATTTGATAACTGTTGACATATGAATATCCCTGTGAAACCATTTTAGTGCTAATTTTCGCCCACTCGGGTGGCAAGACCCTTCTGAGTATTCCACCCGATGCCTTGTCAGTTACGAGATCCTTCCTGTCCCTGGTGGGAACAGGCACCATTCCTGGCCTTGACTAGCTCCAGGGAATGTTTCTTCTCATCCCTTTGAGGTTCTCTCTGCCAGGCGCACGGGTCCATGATCTCTACACCCAGCAGATCTCTGGGGCTTTCTCCTTCCCGGCACTCGGTCTTGGACCCTCTAGCTGCGTTTGCCTCCGTGCACCTTCCTTCACGCAGGGAGGTTGCCAGGCTCCCCCTGTGTCCCCATCCCCACCCCATGGCCTTGGGGCTCTGGCTGGGCCTCCAGTGGGGCAGTCTCCCCCTCCCCTGCTCATCCATTCCATCTCTCAGGCTCCTCTGTTGCCTGACGCCCAAGGTCTTCAAAACCATTGTCTCACACGCCTCGTCCAGGTGGTGGTGGTGGTTTCATGGATTGTGGGTCCCTGTTACTAGAGCAAACATCATCTTGACGAATCGACCTGTTTTTCATTTTGACATTCCCTCTTCATCCTTGACTCTGTGCCTTGCTCAGAAGTCTGCTTTGTCTGACAGGAATATAACCTCGCCAGCTTTCTCGTGATTGTTGTCAGGCATCTCTTTTTCCTTCCTTTTCACTTGTGATCTATCTTAATTTTTAATCTTTATTTACTTTTCTTTTGGAAGATAGCATATACTTGCCTCCTGCTCTTTTTACCCAATCTTGTCTTCCTAGCTTTTATTTGGAGTAATATGATCAGTTGTGAGCAAAAGACCTTCCTATGATTGTGGAAATATAAGTGCTCTGTCCAGTATGCTAGTTGCTAACCATGCCCTTGAAATGTGGCTGACGTGACTGAGGAGCTAAATCGTTCGTTTTATTTATTTTTAAATTAATTCAGATAGCTCCTGTGGCGTGTTGAACAGTACAGGTTTAGATCATTTACATTTAGTGTACTTTTTTATATGACTGGTTTTAACTTTACCATCTTGATATTTGTTTTCTATTTTTTATTTTTTCATCGCTTCTTTCTTCCTTTTTCTCTTTTTCTCCTTATTTTGTAACAAATATATTTTATTATTCTTTTTTTAAAAACCTCTGCTATTGACTTATTAGCAATGCCTTTTCCCCCCTTGTATGTGTGTTTTTGTTCTAGGGTTTACAATATTCATCTTTAATTGCCAAAGCCTGCCTTTGAATGGTATCATACCTCTTCCCATATACTATAAGAACCTTACAGGCATACTTCTTTTTTCTCCTCCCATCTTCTGTGCTATTGTTATCTTGGATTTTACTTTTACTTACGTTGTAAACCCTAAAATATATTGTTATTATTTTTGCTTTAAACAGTCAATTATCTTTTAAGCAGATTATTTTTTTTAACTAAGAAAAATATTTTACATTTACCCACATATTTGAATTTTCTGTTGCTTCTCATTCCCTTGTGCAGACTCAGCTTCCCATCTGGTCTGATTTTCTTGCACCTTGTAAAATTTTATTTACCACTTCTTATAGTGCAGGTCTATTGACAAAGAAGTATCTCAACTTTTGTTTGTCTGAAAAAGTCTCCTTTTTTTTTTTTTCATTTTTAAAGATATCATTACTGGGTATATAATTCTAGAGTGACCTTTCTTCCCCCATTTTATTTAAGTGTTTTGTTTCATTCTCTTCTGCCTTTTATAATTCCTAACCTGAAATCCACAGCCACGCTTATCTTTGTTTCTTTGTACGTATTTGAAATGAGTTTTTGGCTCAAGAGGTTCGGCGTCCATCTACCATATGGGGAGACCGGGGTTCGATCCCCGATACCTCCCGGTAAAAAAAAAAAAAAAAATGAAATGAGTTTTTTTGTCTGGTGCTTTGAAGATTATCTCTTTATTACTGGGTTTTAGGAATTTGATTATAGTGTGACAATGTGTTTTTCTTTGTTTTTATTCTTGTTGAGGTTTGTTGAGCTTCATGGATCTTTGGGTTTAGTGTTTTATAAAATTTGAAAAAAATATTTTTTTCATGTATTTTTTTTCCTCTTCCTCCCCACACTTTTTTTTTTTTTTTTGGGTTCCACTTGTATGTATTGCCCCTATATCACTGTTGTTTTGTTCATTTTTAAGGTTTTATCTCTCTGCTCTACTTTTTTGGATAGTTTGTTTTGCTATGGCTTCATCTTCTTTCCATGTATTTTCTTCTGCAATGTCTAAACTGCTGCTAATAACAGAGAGGGAGAGACTGTGCAAAGGTACAGAGCTGAGGGGCAGGAAATCAAGTGTGGTCTTACCATGCGTACCTTCAGCTCAGCCAGTGGGGAAGGGAGAGGTCGACCTTCTGGTCTGCTGCCTGATGCCCTTGCAGGAAACCAAATGGGCATGCAGCCCTTTCTCAACTGTGAACGAATCTCTCCTGTGGTCAGATTCTCTTCCCGTTTGTAGTGCAAAGGGAGTAGTTATCTTCCATCTCCCTCTGAGGCAGCCTCCCACTCTCATCTAATTAGAAGTATCTCCCAGTCCGCCTGATGCTGCAGCTGGCAGCCCACCAGTTCTCTCTGCAGCAGAGCTTTTAGCTTGACTGCTGTGAATGATGAAGAAATCTGAGCTATGAGAGAGGAAAATAGGAAAGGTCTCTTGCCAAGCCTATTGTGCTGGTGCCCTTGGAATCTGAACAATTGCCTAAAGTTTTGAGTTCTGATAATTTCACTTTAATAGTGATGGGTCTTGAAAACTCATCTTGGGATGGAAGCAAATACAATGTGTTTTATTCAATATGCAAATCCTTTGAATGCCTCTTCCACATGACTCTGTACTTTCAATTAACCATTTGTAATTTTCCTGAAAGAAAATGTTAAAAATGATGGGACCCGGTGCCCTTCCAGAGAAAGTGCTTTGCTGCTATCCTGAGACTTCAGTACTTCTACTAAATGCCTGCCGATGCGGAAGCTTATGGCATTGTTACAGACACCCCAGGACACAACCCCTGCTCCTGAACCTCCTGTGGCTGCTGCAGAACAACCAATGAGGGCCAGTTCAGCCTTCCCTAAATATAGAACTTAGAACTAAAGGCAGAAAAGTGTGCCTTATTTTGTATAGACTATCTTTTCCAGAAAATGAATTTAAAAATTTTTGGGGTAAGTCTAAAAGAATCTTCCGGCTCGGGGAGAAAGAGAGAACACTTTGGAGGAAGTTATGAGCTAAGGGACTTTTGCGAATCATTTAATATTCTTAAGTCGTGGCTTCTCCCTCTGCAAAGTGGTGGCGATAATACCTGTCTCACAGGGCGCTGTGACTATTAAGTGACATAATATATGCGACAGTACTTTATAAAGTACAAAACCCTTACCACTGAGAGGGACCAGATTTCAAAGAAAACAAAGGCAATTGTTTTGTTTGTGAGCTGCAATTGCCAAGGAAGAGATTTGGAAGAAAGGAGCTCGGAGCTTGGTTGGACCTTGGAGACCTCGAAGAGGAAGGAAAGTCAGTGTTCTGGCGAGAGGGACAGCATGACCGCTGAACTCCACGCGGATGCGAACCAGCCTGCCTCTCCTGCGGCAGTGTTTCTAGTCCTGTCTCCACCCCGGCCACCCTGCCCCAAACACCAGGGAGGGAGGTGGTAAGCTGGCCCTGCAGTGGCACAGCATCACAGACCATTCCTGCGTGGGGCAAGAGGCGGCCTGGGATTTGGTTTAAGGACGAAAGTTGGACTCTAAAGCCAGCAAGTCCAAACCTTAAGTGCACATGGAAGTCACCTTGGTCTCTATCCCTGAATTGTACTGAATCAGACTTTCTGGGAATGTGAGTGGCTTAGGTACTTTTTTTTTTTTTAAGATCTAGAAATGATTCTGATGAAAGACACAGTTGAGAACTGCGGTTCAGTTCTAGATCCATGGATGGAGAAATCCTTCCTCAATAGAAAGAGCCTGCTCCCCCTTAGTTAGGAAAAGTTACCCCTTTTTGCTAGTGTTCCCCCAAGGGCCCACCTGGGCTCCTGGGAGAGGGCCCTGGGGGATCTAAAACCCACAGACTTGGGCCTCCTGCCCTTACCCTTGGACTCCGGGCCCCACCTGCTGCCCCCACCTCCTGCCCTGGAGCCTCCCTTCAGGATGCACAGGTAAAGGCTTCAGCTGGGCTCAGAGGAGCTTAATCCCCAGAGTGGGATGCTGTGACAGCTCACGAAGTCGTGCACTGGGCAGGTTCCCTGTGCAAGCCCTCTGATGCCTCTGAGCCCGCACCCACCCTGCCCAGCTTTCTGCATGCACCCTGGCAGATCCAAGGGAAGGAACTGGAACTCAATATCCTCACTCATGCCAACGCTAATAATACTACTAAAAACCAGTCACTCTCTAGCCATCTTATTTCCACCAGATCTATTATTATCTTTAAGACTCTGCTTATTTTCTGCCTCCCCTGCTGAAAGGTATGACCCAGGAACGTGAGGCTCTTTTTTGTCTCACTCACTGCTGTGGCCCCAGTACCCAGGAAGGTACTTGGCACACAGCAGGCACTTAATTAACACATGTCACATCAATGATTGGCTGGCACCCATTTGTTAAGTACTTGTTATGTGCCAGGAACCATGCCATAACTGTATGTGTATCATCACATTCGATTCTGGCAACAACACTTACAAGGCAGGTGCTATTGTGCATTTCCATTTTAGCGAAGAGGAAACTGAAATTCAGAGAGGCTGAGACATCTGCCCAAGGTGACATGGGAAGTAAGAAGCAGAGTTCTTAACTATGTATTTTACTCATTCCACTTGCTAGGTATAGTGCACGACACATCCCTTGGCAGCCAGGGCTACAAATCTTACATTAGGTTGGCGCTGAGTACCATGCTGGTGGCACAATCGCCAGGCAGTGTAGTGTTTCCTGGGTGGGGTCACTGTAATCTAAGGACTGAAAAGGAATTCTGTCCCTATCCCCACCCACCTGACCCAGACCCAGGATTTTACAAGGCTCCTGCCACAATGCTAAACAAGCTCATGTTCTTTAATGGACTTTTTTTTTTTTTTTTTTTAAACAAATCTATTTTATTGGTACATATTAACAAAGCATACAATTCAGTCAATGTGTACAATAATAGTATTTGGTATAATCTCATAGTTGTGCATTCATCATTTCAATCATTATTAGAGTATTTTCATTATTTCAACAATAATAGTAAACAAAAAATGACAAACAATAAACAAGAAAATTCCTCACTTCTCCATCTCTCTGTTTCCACTTCTTTTTATTTACTTATTTATTTATATATAAATATATTTTAAGAGGTGCTTAGATTACCGAAAATACTACACAGAACCCCCTGGGATTCCCATGTTTAATGGACTTTTTAAAAGCATTACCCTCCCAGCACAGTGAAGGGCACAGGGAAGATCAGGATGCATCTCTCTTGGGTGGTGAGTCTCCAGAGGACTTTCATTTTACCCTTTTTATTTTTCTATAATGAATATATGTGTTAGTTATGGTGAGAATTAGGCTGCTATAACAAAGAGACCCCAAAATGCATTAGCCTACATAACTTTGAAGCTTATTTTTCTCTCTTATAAGAGTCCAGGGCAGAAAACTGGGCTCTGCTGCATGAAAACCTCAGGTTCCCAGCCAGCTGGCCTATATGCCCTCTTCAACAGGTGACAGCCCTTCTTTGGTCAAAGGCACCTGCTCCGGTTGTCCTCATCCATGCAGGTGAAAGCCATTCACCAACACTATCTCTAAGAGAAGGGAGAAGGAGATAGGAGATACAAGTAGCTTCATTTGCAAGGAGGTACTTGTATTTCCCTGCCAAGACCTAGTTCTATGTCTATATCTAGCTGCAAGGGAGGCTGGACAGTCATTTGCTCTGTCAAAACTCACCCAGAGAGAAGACTCTGTTATTAAAAGGAAGAAAGGGACAATGGGTATTAGGGACATTATCTGCCTATTTTTTCTGATTAAAAACTCTCTCCTCCCAAGAAATATGATTTTTTAAAAAAAATTTTACTTTAAATTAACATACACCAAAATGGATTCTTTTGTAGGTACAATTCCATGAACTTAAACATATATATAGATTTGTATACCCTCCACCACCCACCACCCAGAAGAACTTCCTCATGTTACCTTGCCGTAGTCACCCCTCTCTCTACTCTTAACCCCTGGCAACCAGTTATTTGTTCTCCATAAATATACTTTTATCATTTTAGACTCTTATATGAATGGAATCATAGAGTATGGAACCTTTTCAAAAGACTCCCTTCACTCAGCACAATGCCTTGGAGAGTCACCTAGTTGTTGCATATATTGATAGTTCCTTCCTTTTCATTGTGTGGATATACTGTCTTGTTCATCCATTCATGCATGGGAAGATGTTTATATTGTTTGTAGTTTGGGGTAATTATGAATAGGACAGCTATACATTTGTGTACAGGTTTTTTTTTTTTTTTCCTTTCTCTAGGCTAAGTGCCTAGAAATGAGATTGCTGGGTTGTATGATAAGTTTATATTTAATTTTATAAGAAACTGTTTTCCACTACATTTCAACTAGTTCTCTATAAGAGTTCCAGTTGTTCTGCATCCTTGCCAGGATGGAATATTGTCAGTATTTTTAATTTTAGCTATTCTAATAGGCATGTAGCAGTATTTCATCATACTTCTAATTTGGTTTTCTCCAGTGATTGATGATGTTGGGCATCTTTTCATGTGCTTATTTGCCATCCATATATCCTCTCTGGTGAAAGGTCTCTTCAAGTCTTTGGCCAGGTTTTAAATTGGGTCATTTGTTTTCTCACTGTTGAGTTAGAGAGTTCTTTACATATTCTGGATACAAGTCCATTGTCAGATATGTGACTTGCAAATATTTTCTCCCAGCCTGTACCTTGTCTTCTCATCTCTTGAGCAGAGATTTTCACAGAGCAAAGGCTTTCCATTTTGATCAAGTCCAAATTATCAATATTTTCTTTTATGGATCATGCTTCTGATGTCATATCTAAACTTTTCCTAACCTCAAATTACTAAGATTTTCTCCTAAGTTTTCCTCTAAAAGTTAAAACATAAAGAATTTTATGTTTTGCATTAGGAACTATGATTCGTTTTGATTTACTTTTTGTATAAGGTGTGAGATTTAAGTGGAGGTTGACTTTTTTGGATATGAATTCCAATACCATTTGTTGAAAAGACTATTATTTCTCTATTGAATTGTCTTTGCATATTCCTCAAAAATCAGTTTATGCTTGTTTGGGTCAATTTCTGGATTCTCTACTCTGTTCCATCGATTTCTGCATCTTTCCTTCAGTCAATACCATATTGTCTTTATTATTGTTGTTTTATACAAAGTCTTAAAATTGGGTAGTGTAATTCCTCCAAAGTTATTTTGCATTTTAAAAAATTCTTAGGCTGTGTAGTTTCTCTTTCCATATAAATTTCAGAATCAACTTGTCTATATCTAAAATAATTATGCTTAGGTTTGGATTGACATTGCTTCAAATCTATAGATCAATTTGGAAAGAATTGGCATCTTTACTAAGTTGAGTCTTCCAATCTATTACCATGGTATGTCTCTTCATATATTTGGGCTTTCTTTGATTTCTATCATAAGCATTTTAGAGTTTTCAGCACACAGATTTTCAGTATATTTTGTTAGAATTATATCTATGTATATCATTTCTTGTGAGCTATTGTACATAGTATTGGTTTTGTTTGGTTTTCAACTGCCCATTGCTAGTATACAGAAATATGACTGATTTTTGTGTGTTGACCTTGTATTTGAGACCCTGATCAAACTGACTTATTATTCATAAGAGGTTTTTTCTGTAGATCTCTTGGAATTTTCTAGGTAGAAAATCCTATCATTTCCAAAGAGGGAACATTTTATGTTTTTCATTCCAATCTATATGACTTTTTTCCCCCCTTATTGCAGAGCCTAGAACTTCCAGTACTGTGTTGAACAAGTGTGGTAAGAGTGGACATCCTTGCCTTGTTTTGTTCCTGAGGTTAGCAGGAAAGCAGTCCATCTTTCTATGATGTAGTTGTAGGTTTTTGGGTTGATGTTCCTTATTAGATTGAGGTTATTTCCATCTGTTCCTAACCTAACTTGCTGAGAGATTCATCATTAATTAGTCTCGTAAAATGAGTTCCTTCTATTTTCTGGAAGATATTGTATACATTTAGTGTTATTTATTCCTTGTATGTGTGGTAGTATTTGCCAGTGAAACAATCTGGGCATTGAGATTTCTTTTGTGGAAGATTTTAAACTATAAATTGTAAGACAGTTCAAGTTATCCTTTTCCTCTTGGATGAGTTTTGGTAGCTTGTGGTTTTCAAGAAATTGGTCCATTTCATCTAAAATGCTGAATTTTTGCAGGTAAAGTTTTTGTAGAATTTCTTTATTATTATTCTAATGCCTGTGGGGTCTGCAGCTGATTGTTTTTAATTCCCCAGGGTAGCAGGTTACTTTGATTCTGATGACTTTCTAACTTGCTAATAGTGTCCTGTCAAATTCTTTGGATTTTTCATGTTTTCAGGGATTATAAATGGATTTCCAGTGGGAATGGCATCTTTAGCGTAGATCCCAAAGATGGGATGACAGTTGGTTTCTCTGGGTGTGGGCTGTTTGCTGCTGCCAGGCCTCTGTTCCCCAGCCTGGGAGAGGTCCTGGCAGCTAGCTTCCAGAAAGGGCTGATAAAGATCGAGCACTTCTCTTCAGTTCTCCCACCCTCTCTCGTTGTTCCTACCCCTCCTACCAGAGGAAAGAGAAGAAAGCACAGTACTTGTCTCTTAGAAACCCTCCAATCCTGCCTTAATATTGTTTTCAAGTCCTCAGTTACTATTTTGGGAGAAGCTTAGAAGACATTAGTAACTTGGCTCTCTGCTATTAGTTCTTTTAGGAAGTTACCAAAATAGTTAAACCCATTTCCTAGAGAGAAGAAGGCTCTCAGCGATTGCCTTCCTGTTACAGATGAAGAAGCTGTGTTCTTTATCATTTACAGAATTCCTACAATGCACCTGGCTGTCACACATATTATCTTTATTTCTAATAACATCAGGGTGGGATTGTTGTGACAAGAAAACCAAGGCTCAGAGATGTTCAGTCAAGATCGTTTTGTGCTCCTGGCTGGCTGGCTGACCCTGAGAAAGTTACTTGCTCAGTAATTAAGTCTCAGATTCTCCATCTATAAAAAGGTGAAATGTGCTTGCCACTCAGTAAGCATTCAGTAAATGCTGCCATCACCTTGCTCTTACTAGTACACCATATACTATTTCTTTGAAGCTTCTCTGCAAGAAAACATGTTCTGTATTTATATTAAATATTTTTAAACTCATAATTATTGAATTAATTAAAGCCATTTGTTTTCAATCAAGAAAATTTTGACTAAGCAGAACCCTACAAATTAACCCTTAATTAATCAGCGTTTTGCACTACCTTCAGATCAGGTTAATAAGATGCGAGCAGGGTATATTAAAAATGGCAGTTCCAGCATTCCACGGAGCAGCAGCCTTATTTCCTGCCTGCCAACATTCTTGGCTCCGAATGTAGAGCTTTCAGCATCCAAGACAGCCTTACTAGGCAGGAAAATGGGCATTGAGTTGCATTGGCTTTCCGTTCCTGTTTCTTTCCTCTCTTCTGCCATGTGTTGCCTCTCAGCAGAGTGGGTGGAGTGCACTTCCCCACCCACGCAGTCTTGACCCACAATGAGGAGACAGGGCGAGCAGACCTGATCTCAACCTGTAGCCTGGAGTCAGCCCAGCAGGGCCCCAGACAGCCTGCAGATCCATGAACAAGAAAGAGAAATGTTTGTTGTTATAAGCCACTCAGATGTTGAGATTGTTTTGCAGCAAAATCCGACTACCTGTGTTTGGTGAGATTTTCAACAGAAGTCAAATCGGTTGTGCACGGTGATGCAAGGGAGTAGGTATTGCAGTCCCCATTTGTCAGGAAATCCCTTTGACCAGGTAAAGGGTGTAAATTTCCTCCATAGCACTGGGGTGAAAGAAGCCCCATTTCTTTCTATTTTCTATTTACTAAACCTGGGCCAAGACTGCCCCTTCAAATCAGTGGGAAATTCGATCTCAGACATGTTGTGGGGCCCCTCCCCCAAGCCTTGCCATTGGATGGAAACACCAGTGCTTCCATAGTCTGGACAACTGGAAATGACCTACGACGGCTGCTTCCAGGGTGTCCCGTCGGAGGCCAGTGTGGAGCATTCGAGTGGTGGGTCCCACTTTCTTTCTCTGGGCTGAGTTTGCCTGGGCATCGCTGCTGAGGCCCCCAAGCAGCCGCAGGGAGAGAAATGCTCTTCTCTCTTTAATGTGCACATGAATTGTTCAGGAATCTTGTTAAAATAGAGATTTTGATTCAGTGGGTCTTGGGGTGCAGCGGGGGGGACGACGACAAGAGTTTGCATTTCTGACGTGCTACCAGGTGAGGCCGAGGTTGCTGGTTGTGGCCGCGGATGGACGTGGAGGTCGCTGACCCTATTCTGGTTCATGGACCACACCTCGGGGCACACCAGGAAGCCAGCCTCCTGCAGGGGCTCTCTGGGCAGCTGGGCCTTAGGTCTGTAGCACACATGGACCCTCCGGTCTGAACCAGACCCTCTGCCCTTTGCCCTTCAGTCATCGCAGCCCCTCTCCTAACAAACAGGATGCCCACAGCTCTTTGAGCCCAGGATTTAGAAAACAAAGACCAGACTTTCTCTCCTTTGGCAAGGGCAGCCCAGGCCCCCAGGACTCAAAGGTCTGGCTGCTTTTCCAGGAAGGGGGCAAAGGAGACAGGAATGAGGACTGAGAACAAGACTGAAATCAATATCTCAATAAGCCATCCAGCCCGATAGAACGGCCCCTTTCCCCTCCTGCCAGGGAGCCGGGTCTCTGGGACCTGCCTGCGTCTGCTGGCAGCTCTGAATTGGCATTCACTTTCAGGTGTCCTGGGGACCCGGATTTTTTCACCTTCAATTAACCTGCAAGGGAAGACAGACCCTGTAGTCAGCGCCCCAGGTAATTAGCATGTAAATCACACCTAATGTCTGTCAGCAGGTCTGATGGCACCCTGCTTCTACTGCAGCCTTCCCTGTGCACAAGCTTATGGCCAGGCAGCCAAATATTTTGAGTTCAACAGGGTACTTGGTGGATGACTTTGAAAGCATATATTTGTGGTGCCTATTCTGATATACCTCTTTTTTTTTTTTAACCTGTTGATCTTCCAGATCACACTATTTCACAATATGTTTCAAATCTTGTTTTAAGCTCCTAACTCATGCACAAGATGAGGAATACTTCCATCAAATCAGTTTGCGACTCTGGTTTATGTGGAACCAAGAAACCAAAACATTAAGGCTAATTTATCCTGGTGGAATGACAGCGATGCTGAGTCCCATAGTGTTGTGGTCAGGTAGTCCACAGCGTGCTATGGACTCACGGGAGTGGGGACTGGCAGGCATTCTGTAGTGCGCCTTCCTTGGTGGACGAGGAAGCTGAGGCCGCGGGTTGTTTCTTTCCCGGTCTTTTCAGAGTTCCTTCATGCTCTCGACACCAGGGCCGCAGAGGTGAGTGAATCGTCCAGCTTGGCAGTGAGGGGTTCAGTCTGATAGTCCATTTATGTGACGTACCTTGGGTCACGCAGCTAATTAGGGGCATGACTTCCCACTCGCCCACACCGCCACTTTTCAGGAATAATTGGGCCATCACTCTTCAGTACTTTTATCTGTGTTTGGGCAGGAGAGAAGATTTAACCCAGTGCTTCTCAAAATCCAGTGTGCATGTGGAGCCCCCAGAAGCTTGTTAAAGTACAGATTCTGATTTGGGAGATCTGGGGAGGGGTCTGTGCTTTGCTTCAGGAGATGCCACTGCTGCTGGCTCACAGATCACATGCCCCGAATGGAAGCAGTTTGCAGGGCTCGTGGTGGAGAAGGAGTCCAGCATCCTTCTTGGCAGTGGTGGGGGCAGAGGAAGAGGAACGGACGGTCGACTACACTGGGGAGGGAGGGCGATGCGTGGCAGAGTGCCAGAGGTGGGCCATTTCAGGGTGAGCTGGTCTCTAAGTTCCCTTCCACACCAGAGATCCCAGGAGCTCATCAGTCATTCTGTGGCTGGGAAAGGCAGATCCTATGGTAGTTGGCTGAGCGCTTTCTTATACAGCCCTGGCCTAGGGAGTAAGCTGAAGGACTGTGTGTCTGTGTGGCAGAGACAAGACTGTTTTCCTTTCTCTCCTGACTCCCACCCCCTTAGGCCCCATCTAGCCTTTGATGGACAGTTTCCTTTGTGAAAAGCCACCTACCAGCTTTGCAACCTTACACAGATGGATCAACTGCCCTGGACCTGAGTCTCTCTCCTGTACAATGAAGGAGGTTGACCAGGTGGACGCTAACATCCTCTGGGCTTAAGCCAGACGCTGCAAAGAACAGCAGAAGGGAACAAGCAGGGACTCTGAGCCAGCAGTTGGCTTGAATCACTAGTTGGAATGTCACGTCTCCAAGCCTGTAACATGGGACTTTGAATCCCTAAACTTTATATATAAGCCTTAGAAAGAGCCTGCCACACGGTAAAACACGGTGAGCATTAGCTCTCATTATACCCTGCAGTATTCTGGTGAGGGTTCAGTGGAATAATAGGCGTGCCGCCCCTGGCACTTAGCCGGGCCTCGATAAGTGAGAGGCGGGGTGGGCAGTGGCTAGGCCAGCTGCAGACAGCGTCTGGGCCCCAGGGCCTGGGCGTCTGGGACGCAAGGACAGAGAATGGTGCCTGTGTCAAGCCGCCAGCCCCCATGTCCAGAAGTCCCTCTAGAGCTTTACACTTTTCTTTTTTCAATCAAATTTTACCTTGGGTCAGAGCTACACAAGAAACCTGTTCAGATAAAGGAGGCTAAAGATAGAGAACTTTTGCCAGAAATACCCAGAAAATGGCATCCAGCGTTTCTGCGCTAGCCCGGGCTAAGCTGCCTCCCTCTTACTCCCTCCCACTCCCTCTCAATCTCGCTCTTGGGTTTCCAGAGCCAGGAGCCAGAGTACACGGCTGCCTGGGTCTTCACCTCCCTCGTCCTCTCAGTTCTTCCTCCCTCCTCACCCCCACTCCCCACCCCTCACATTTTCCCACCTACCTGCTGGCAACACCACCCAAACTGCTACCTCCTCCACGGTTTCCCAACCCGGGATGGATTGAATGGTCTCCCAAAAAGATATGTTGAGGTCCTCCTCCCTAGTTCCTCAGAACATGGTCTTGTTTGGAAAAAAGGTCATCACCAATGAAATTTGGCAAGTCAAGATGAAGTCATACTGGATTGGGTTGGGCCCTTAGGCCAATATGACTGGTATTTTTTTGTTTTGTTTGTTTTTAGGAGGGACCCAGGACCTCGTACGTGGGAAGCAGGTGCTCAACCATTTGAGCTACATCCACTCCCCTGGTGTTCTTTTTTTTTTTTCCTGAGGTACCAGGGGCCGGGGTTTGAACCCAGGACCTCGTATGTGGGAAGCTGGCGCTCAACCACGAAGCCACATCAGCTTCCCTGAGTTGGTTTTTTTGTTTGTTTTGCCCATTGTTTGTATTTGTTTTTTCAGGAAGCACCAGGAACCGAACCCGGGACCTCCCATGTGGGAGGGCATCAGGCGCTCAGCAGCTTGAGCCACATCTGCTCCCCCCTCGTGTTCTTTTAAGCAGAGGAAATCTGGATGCAGACAGCGGCGGGGGGGGAGACGGGACGGGGGGGACGCCATGCGATGCCTGAGGCATAGAACGCCATGGGCGGGGGTCAGCCACCGCCAGAAGCCAGCAGAGAGGCAGGGACAGATTGTTCGCTGCAGACCTCAGAGGGAGCACGGCCTGTTGGCACCATGATTTCAGGCTTCTGGTCTCCAGAACTGTGAGGAAATGAATTTGTGGTTTGAAGCCACCCGGTTTGTGTGGCTTTCTACAGCAGCCCAGCCAGCTAAGACACTAGCCTTCCAGTCCTTGCAGTGGCAGTCATCAGAGAGGACAAAGAGGACGTGCTCCTAGTTTCCTCTGGACTCTAGTGCTCCCCAGGTTTTCAAGCTCCCCACGCTACTGCAACCGCCCGGTTGGCTACCCCTGGCTCCATCTGTCACACTCCTAGAACCAGGCTTCAGGGACCTCAGGATGGCACAACCATCAGTGAAGGAGAAGCCAGAATAATCTGGGAAACCTGGGCCTGTTTGGGAGTTAGTGTGTGTGTGTGTTCACACCTGAGTGCTGGGGCGCGTGATTGGAGGGACGGCCCAGGGTTTGCTGGGGTTCCTTCCTGGAACCCCCCATCTTACACCTGCAGCAGGAGCCCAGCTTGCTCAGCCACAGCCAGAACAAATCAGCTGCTCCCTTGGAGGCCAGAGCAGCCCTGATCCTGCCTCCGCTGTTTGGGAAGCAGGAGCTCCTGGGGCTGGGAGTGGGCCCCTCTGTCCTGCTTCCCTCCTGCCAGGCCCACCAGGCAACAAGCCAGCCTGGCCAGCCCTCACCTCTGGATACTTCCTGTCCATCTGCGGTGGTCCCAGAACCTCGGAGGCGGTTCCAGGGCCCACGGCCAATGGCAAGCTCATGAGAACTGTTCTCTCCATCAGGTTGAGGTGTGTCTGGATGCTGGTGCTTAAAATCCTAACTAGATTTTAATCGTTTAATCGTTTGTGGGTCTTTGTCTTCCTGATAATGTTTGCTTATGTCTGTGGGAGAGAGGGGTGGGATGTGCTATCACAGATTCACAGCTGGGTGTCTGTCCTGGGGTGTTGCTTTTCACACTCAGCTTAAAGACTTAATTTATCTTGCTGATTTTCACTTTTCTTTCCTTCCAGAGGAAACCGAGGTTTTAAGGTACCACACCAAATCAGAGCCACTTGGGGACTGCTATTTGTCAAATGGTCATTTTGCAGAAGGAAGGCCAGAAAAGCTAGGCTCCAAGTCCCCCCTGGGCGGTGTGGGTGAAGCCTCTGTGAGCTTGTATTCCTTCATCTGTAAAATGAGTACAGCGATGGCAGTCATATCGATGTCACCGTCATCCTCATCCTCATCCTCATCATCATCGTCAGAATAATAGGGCTCCACCTGTGCAGAGAGAATGATCCTGGAAATGCTCTTTCCTCCTCACCCTTTATCCTCTTCTCCTCTGTTTTGGTTGCCTGTTTTTTTAAGGAGGGAGCAGACACTCTCCTGGGCAGGGGATAGGGCTGCAGACTGAGGTCCATCCCGTGGACACTCATTGTATCACGCACCCACGTAACGAGGCCGCAGGTAAACCCGGGATAGCTGAAGCCCTGATGAGCTTCCACAGGTGAGAAAACACATCTCTGTGCCAGGAGGGTGATGCGTGCTGACTCCTGTGGAGAGGACGCGGGAGTTTGCATTTGAGACCCTCCGACCTCACCCCAAGGGTCTCTTCTTAAGGCTTCTTCTTCTTAATGTTTGTATTTTTTACTATAATAAAACTATAACTGGAAGTATAGCGCTTATAGTGATTTCTATGAATCATTCTGAAGAATTATCAAACCCAAGGGGGTGGTGGGAACCCCTGAATTTGTAGCCAGTTGGTCAGAACGTGGGTGGCCTGGATCCCCAAATTTGCGACTGGTGCCCAAAGGACAGTCTTTAGAGGTAGGCCCTGAGCGGGGGGTGGGGGTGGGGTGTCTCTGCGCTGAGATGCGGGCAGGCAGGCAGAATCAACTCGCACTGACTCACGGCAGTATTTGCAGATGCCGCCAGAGCTGTTGCTGGAAGTTGTAGAGATTTTTGATAACCCATTGCAGGGTTCCACCCGTAAACTCTACCCCCAACCAGAGAAACTTAAGCGGTCACGCGTGGTGCAAAGAAGTCTATTTAACATTATATAAACTTTTGGTATTACAGAGTGGGTAAAAACAATTCATTTTGGCAGTACAAACTACACAAAGCTCAAGTGTTTTGGGGTAAGGATATGGACAAAAGATATAGTGATTTTCAGCTGGGGGGCCTTACAGAATTTGGGGTGGGATGGGAACAGCATGAGATTTGTAATTAATAAGAAGGGGCTTGGGTTAGAAAAGTTTAGAAGCTCTGTCTTGGTGCACTAAAAGCTTCCCTGACTCCTCTTTTCAGAAAAGTTTGAGTGGTCTCCCTGTGAAGACCCTAAGTGGGCTTTAAATAATGGAAATAATAACTGCATCGTATATAATGTGCTTTCTATGAACCACAGTTCTGGCCTCTAGTCGAATAAAATCCCTGAAATGCTGCCCACGTGCTAGCTTGCACTGGAATCTGTTAAAAAAGAAAAAAACAAAAAAAAAACAAAACTTCTGCAGATTCCTAACTAAGAACATTTTATTTCAAGGCGGTAGATTGAATGGAAATTAAAGCAAATACAACTTGGTGAAAATAAGTCAAGTCCTTGGAAAATTACTGGCAGACCTCGGAAATGGATACAACATGCAAATCGTCAAGGCTTCTGGCTCACCTCCCACACCATCGCCCAGGGGCATGAGGGGGCACCGCTGCCAAGGGGTTGCATTCATGACTGGAGTGGGTGGGCAGTGGAAAGGTTTGTCTCTGCTTTTCCCACAACCACGTGGAGCAACTTCCTATTCCTGCAATTTCACATTGACCAACGTTTTCAGCTGAAATCCATCCCATGGACCACTTAGCACAAGGAACAAGAGAGCAGGGAGGGGGGTGCCAGAGGAGGGGAGAGGCATTGCTGCAGCGTCGAAGGAAAAGTGTCCGTGAGCCAAGCTGCATTTCCGAGAGACGGGAGCAGAAAGGGCAGGTCGCCGGGGCCCGTGATTGCTGGCAGGCCTCTCTGCTGGCAAAAATGCCAGGTGGCCAAAGAGGGCAGCTGCTATGCTGGGGGGCAGGGGGGAAATGTGTGGGGACAGTATTGGGCTACTGATGGACAGAAGATAGACAACGTGGCAGCGAGGTCCTTGGGTCGATCAGTCTTTCGTGGCTGTATTCAGGGGAAATTCCAACTCTCTTGCTCCACACCGGGGCCTGGATCTCCCTCCTCTTCCTCATCTCTGTGATGGGGCGCCTCCCTGCCCTGGCTAAGTCGAGCCAGACCCTTGCTGCCTAGAGTGAGATTCGAGCAGTCTGTCTATTTGGAGGACCAAAGCCTGAGAATTCGGGGGTTATGAAACAAGTACAGCGACTCCTCATTCACAGATTCCAAATGTGCGAATCCACCACCTGCTGACATTTATTTGACACTCTCGGCATGTTTGTCGTCATTCACGGACATGACAGAGTGGCCCCACTTTTGAGTTGCCAACACACATAGTCCCAGCTGGGGTCAGCTGAGGTCAAACAAGGCAACGCTCTGCCCTCTTGTTTTGGCTCTCATGCTGTAAACAAGTGTCCTTTTCACGGACGATTCAGTGCCACGATTTTTTTTTTGCACTTTTGGGCCTGTTGTTGGTGATTTCACCATTTAAAATTGCCCCAAGCATAGGGCTGAAGTGCTGCCCAGTGTTCTTGGGTGAGAAGTCTCCGATGAGCCTTAGGGAGAAAATGTGTGTGTCGGTGAGCTTCGTTCATGCCGGAGCTACAGAGTCGCTGGTTGTGAGGTCAATGTCAGTGAATCCACACGGTTCCTCAAACAGGGGTCCTCGAGCAGAAACGCACGTAGAGTGAAGTTACTGATCAGTTGACCAAAATGTTGTGACTGGAGGCTCGCGGGAACCTACCGCTGGGTATTAGCAATTTGGATATTAGCAAACATAACTACTGTGAGGAGTGAGAATCAACTGTACGTGTGCAGACGTGAAAAGCACAGGGAGTGGTCTGCTCGCGGCGGCTGCCAGGGGTGTCTGCAGACCTCCCGCCCTGGGCTCCTGGCTGGGTGGCTTGCCCTCGGGGTCAAGTTCTAATAGCGAGGGACTGTGATTTGGCTTCCTACATCTGCACTGCTCGGGCCGCTTCTAGTCTCTGCCAACATTCCTATGGTAAACTTGCCCCTGGCCTTGTTCCCAGCAGGGGTGAGGAGTTGGGGGTGTCAGCCACAAGCTCTGGATTTTTTGTAGCTCTTTAAAGTATGCAGCAGCCATCTGCAGGGCGGAACCCGTGGCTGCTCTGGAAGAAAACGGACCTCTTTGGAGTCAGGTTTTCGAAAATTCAAGTCCAGGTGAAATTAGGAAAGAGAAGGAAGACAGAAGCCTGGAAGTGGTCGTGAGGCCCATCATCCAGCTGACATACGCTGAGCATCAGCCATGAGCCAGGCCTTGGTGGTGGCAAGAACGCAGAGCCTAGATTGAAAGTTGGATTCAAATTCACATAGAACGAGGCGGCCCCGAGAACTGGTACGAGACTGGAGGTGCTTCTGCAGGCCGAGTGTGGACAGGGGGTCCTCTAGACAGCTCTTGCCTTTGTCGCCAGCGGCTCCGGGAACACCTTGTCCAGAAAAGACCAGCCGAAGCTCCGTGCCGCCTGTCTTCAGACCACAAGGACGTTTGGAAGGTCGCTCTGGAAAATGTCTTCTGCTGTGGAAGGAGAGGGACTATCTGTTTATGGATTTCTGGAGGAGGAACTGTTGTCTGATTCTCTTCACTTGCCCTACTCAGAAAAATATTCCGATTTCTTTTTAAGGCGCGGCATGCAGGATCATTTCTGTTGCAAGCTATGCATATGTATCTGTTTAATTTTAACTCAAGCTCTATATCAAAAGGCAAGTTCATTTTCTCAGCGCCTAGACAGAAGGCTTTTCCAGTCCTGACACCTTGCTTATTTGCTACTTAAAGTTTTTTGGAAAAAAAGAACAGATTTTTGCCTTTTGTTTCCTTTATTTCAGGAACTTTTTTTTTTTTTTTTAACCAGCACAACTAATTGTGTCCTAACTGGAAAGGATTCTTGCTCTAGTTCATGAGCCTGTTTATTTCTGGTAAGTGAGCAGAACGCTTGGCTCCTGCCCTACCACGGCTGCCCTCCACCCACCTGCCAGCTTCTCCCAGAGCACTCAGGGGCCCCACCGCAGCTGCAGCCCAGGAATCTCCACACAGAGCCCCAGGTGAAAGGCGGGGCCCACATGCCTCCCCTCCTGGGCCTGCCCTGGCCTCCCTTCTAGACCCATCCAGGCTGCGCGGCCACTTTGGGACACGGCAGCAGAGAAATGCATTCCTCTGTCTCCTCTTTTCAGCTCAACCAGCTTGTCTCTCTCCACGCCATCTGCTCCACCCTACTGCCCCCACACTCTGTGCTGTGTCGGAATGAGAACAGGGAGGTGGGGAGGGGAGGGTGAAGGTTTAACCCTGGAATCCACTGAGTTCAGGCCAAGTCCAGCCCGCACGGAGCTGCCCTGGGTTAAGGCTGTGCTCTATGAGAAGGTACCTATCAAAGGCAAGCGGATGAGACCAACATCAAGGATAGCCCTGGAGAAGCCGCCAAGGTAACAGATAGCCATGGTGGGGAAGGCGTGGTTGATGCGAGAGCAGGAAAGGACACTGGACACGTGCTGGATGAGTGGCACCCTGTGGCCAGCAGACACATCCCATTTGGCCCACACTGTGTTTTCCCTTTAACTGGCGTTGAGCGCTTTGGGATGACACCTGTGTTCTTTGCTTTGCTACAGTCCCCATCACTCCTCCTTGTCTTCGCTGCCTCTCCACTTCTGTTTCTCTCCATATGACCTGCTGGAACAGGGGTGCAGGGGTCAAAGCGGGGAGGAAGAAGGTGGAGGAAGGACTTGCCTCCATCATGACTCCAACTGTAGCTTGCTAGAAGCCTTGGGAAGGACACCTTGGAAGCTTAGTGTCAATTCCCCCAAAGTATCAAATTTGGAAATGAAGATGGTGGTGGTGGTTCCTTCTCCTCATGGAAATCATACACGGCATCAAGGAGTTTCATTTGCACTGAAACTTAGAGGTGGATTTAATCTGCAGACTCCAAAACGTGTAAAGGCTGGCAAGAGCGGAAACACCACAGGAAGAGGTGCAAGGACTGTCTGGGGAGGGGGCGGTGGCAGCAGAGCTTAGAAAGTGCAAGCAAAACTACACTTCCTGAAGATGTGGTGCTCACCTGTCCCTTGTTTCATGGGCAGGTGAAGGAACTGGCAGCAGAAGCCCTCGTGGACCTGGTTTGCTTCAGAGAAACTGAGGAGGCAGAGCTCTATAACGAATCACACATTTCCAGGAAGCAATCTGTCCCTGTGGAGACAGAAAGAGAGTTCCTTTGGGATTATGAATTCTAGAAGGCTAATCCTTCCCCATGCCTGATTAGAACATCCTGCAAAAAGCTGATCTAGGAGAATTCAACCCATGCATTCTATGAGTAATTAAAAATAAAATGGAATGAATCTGATACAAAAATGCCATGGGACACACAGCAGTAAATCACATCAACAGAAGAACATACCCCAGAAAAATGTGGCCTGGAAGAGATGAAAATTATGATCAAACATTCCACCATGAATTAGAAACAAGACAAAACAAAACAAAACAAAACAAAACAAAAAAACCTCAACAAAACCAATTGTCTCTCTAAAGGAAACCACACAGCACAAATGAAGGAACTCAAGTAAAAGATGACAAGGCAGTGGGAGGCCATGAGACATTAGAAGAGTGTAGGAAACATTTAGGAAACATTCGAGGAAATTGCAAACCAAAACTTTTAGATCACTCCAGTTGTGCAACAATTATAAAGCTATCATAAACAATTTTGAACATGGAAGAACTTGGAAAGTATTGTTCCCATGAACCCATCTTGAGGAAATGACCAGAAAATGAACTCTGGCCAACTGAGAGTCAACTAGGGAAACATTAGCCAAAAGTCTACCTGTAAGCATTGATTATATTTAGGTTTAGAGCTAAGGCTAAAGGTGATTAGGGCATTAGAGTGCCATAATACAATGTAAATGTCGGAGGCCCTGACAATGTAGAAAATAATACAATTAAAAATTGGGATGGCAAAAGGTGTAAAGACGACAGGAAGTACAGTTATCGCCTCATCTATGAAACCAGAGAGACAAAGGAAATTATTAAAGCTAAAGGATTAAATATTAGACATATATACATATTTAAGAGTCCAAAATAATAGAGATAATAATATTGACTAAAGTCAGGAAGTGGAGGAGAGGTAAGGGAAGAGCAGAATATATATGCTAGTTTTATTGTTGCTTTATGGCTCTGTTCAAAACGCAGATGACCAAGGGTTTTATATGAAGGTATAATTATAAAGATAAGCAGCAGTACTACACTACAAATCTTCCTAAATGTCAGAATTTCTTTCTCTAGTCTCCTCTCTTCTCTTCTCCTTTTTTCTTCCCTCATCCTGCCCCCTCCCAAGAGCAAACAGAACATATACTGAAAAAAATTTTAAAACAGTAGGCAAAATGGTGGAGTGGGAAGTTTCACAAAAAATTCCCTCCACTAGAAAAATAAAAGAGCTGGAAAAAGAGACTAGAATTAGCTAGGTGGTCACCCTGGAACCAGAATGGACCTTGACAACAACTTCAGGAGTACCAGAAGAAGTGAGGGGCTGCTGAGAAGTCAGCTTCTGTGAGTAACATAAACCAGGACCAGCCCCATTGTCCAGCCCCATGGCAGTGGCTGGCAGAGACTATTTAGCCTGGATTCTGGGAGCAGCTGGCTGGGGCCAGGGCTGGCAGAAGAAACCAGCTCCTCTTAAAGTTGGGGTTGAGGGTTGAGGTGGGTCTGAGGGATCCCTGTGGGACCAGCATGGAACCTGGCCTCAGTTAGGGCCCTCTGGGCAGCGGTGCTTCTAGCCAGCCCTCTACCCGAATCCACCTGGACGTAAAAAGCTAGTGGACTTTCTTTTCTTTGGCTGTTCTTTTTTTTCCTTCTTCTTCCCTGTGTGTGTGGGCATTTTCTGGTCTGGCATATCCCTGAGGGCACAGCATAGACTCTGGCCTTGGTTTCAGCCCTCTCCAGGAGCAGGAGGGTCTTCTGGCCTCCTACCAGCATCTACCAGGATTTAAAGACCCAGTGCACTTTTTCATGGTTGGGTGTCTTCTTTCTTTTTCTTTGTGTTGTTAAGTCTTGCAGATCCTTGAGGGCCCAATGCAGATGCTAGCTTTCAGGAACTCTCAGACCAGCATCTACAGGAACCCAAGGATCCAGTGCACCGCTTTTTCATTTCCTCTTTTGTTTGGTTTGGTTTGGTTGGTTGGTTTTTTGTTTGTTAGGTTGTTTGATATTTTGGGGTCTGGCAGATCCCTGAGGGACAAACAGGGATAGTGACCTATGTTTTGGCCTTAAATGCAGCAGCTTCTGGCTTCCCACCAGCACTTAACAGGAGACTTGGGAAGGTGGGTGTTTTGTCTGTTTGTTAGTATTTTTTCTTTTATCCACCCTCTCCCCTTTCTTTTCTTCCACTTCTTTCCCTTTTTCTTCCTATTTTTCTTCTTGTTCTTAGTCTGGTGGACTGAAGAGTGGGAGGATTGCATTTCCAGAATGACCAAAACATAAGCCTCAAAATGTCCAGTTCTCAACAACAAAAAAATTTCAAAGCATACAAGGAGACAGGAGAGTATGGCCAAGTCACAGGACAAAAGAATTTGATGGAAAATATTCTGGAGGAAGTGCAGTCTCTGCAATTACTAATCAAAGATCTTAGAACAACTCTCAAAAATAGGATCAATGAACTAAAAGGAAACATGGACAAATAGCTAAAAGGAAATCAGGAAACAATGTATGAACAAAATGAGAATTTCTTTCTTCATTCAAACTTTATTTCAAATTCAAAAAATAACAAACAAAAGGTAGCTTAACAAGTTATGGAAGCATTACTCCTAAAAAGTTATGTCCAGGCACTTTTATCTCATCTAATTTCATCAACAAACTCAATTGTTCCTCCAGTGTTCAGAAAGATATACAGTTTAATTAAATTACATAGTAAAATTTTTTCAATAACAAGATAGAAATTATAAAGAAGAACCAAATGGAAATACTGGCACTCAAAAGTAAAATAACAGAAGTGAAAACTTTCATAGAGGGGTTTGAGAGCAGATTGGAAGAGGGAGAAGAAAGGATCAGCAAATCTGAAGACAAGATGATTGAAATTTTCCAGGCTGAGAAGCATAAAGAAAAAGGAATGAAAAAAAAAAAAAAAAGAACAGAGCACAAGGAATCTGTGGGAAACCATTCATGACAACATATGCAGCATAGGACTCCCAGAAAGAAAAGAGATATAAAGAGCAGCCAGAAAAAATATTTGAAGGCATAAAGGCAGAAAACTTCCCAAATCTGATAAAAGATGTAAACAAATAAATTCAAGATGCTCAATGAATCCCAAGCAGGATGAGCCCAAATTGATCAACACTGACACACATTATGATCAAACTGTCCAATGCCAAGGATAAAGACAGAATTTTAAAAACAGCAAGAGAGAAGAAACATGTCACATGTAAGGGATCCTTAATAAGGTTAACATCCAGTTTCTCAATAGAAACCATGTAGGGCAGAAGGCAGTGGGAGGACATATTTAAAGTGCTGAAAGAAACAAAACATACTATTATCTGAGAATAATATACCCAGCAAAGTTGTCCTTCAAAAATGAGGGAGAAATTAATATATTTCTGGACAAACAAAAACTGATGGAGTTCATTACCACTAGACCTGCCTTCCAGGAAATGCTAAAGGGAATCCTCCAGGTTGAAAGGAAAGGACACTAGACAGTATCTTGATGCTGAAGTAGAAAGAAAGGTCTCCGGTGTAAGTAATAATAAGGGTAAATATAAATGCCAACATTATTTTATTTTTCATTTGTAATGCTGTATTTTACTTCTTATAAGGCTTAAAATTCAAAGGCAAAAAGCTTTGTTACTGGGCACACAATGCATAAAGATGTCATTTTCGGCAAGAACAACATAAAATGGAAGGATGGAGGGATGTAGGCTCTGTGCATGTATAGACTACTGAAGTCAAGCTGGAATCAACACAAACTAAACTGTAATAGATTTAGTAGCTAAATATAATCCCCATGGAAACTATAAAGAAAATATCTTTAAAAATCTATGTAAATGGGAAGGATAAGTGATTTAAAATGGATCATTATAAAAGATTATCTAAACAGAAAGGAAGGCATCATGGAGGAAAGGAGGGACAGAAAAAGTTTAAGATTTAGAAAGAAACAATTAGCAAGATGGCAAAAGTAAATCTTGCCTTATGAGTAATTTTCTTAAATGTAAATGGATTGAACTCTCCAATCAAAAGGCTAAGATTGGTAAAATGGATAAAGAAACATGACCCAACTATGCATTATTTACATCTTAGAGCCATAGGTACAAATAGGTTGAAAGTCGATATATATATATAATATATTTCAAGCAGACAGGAACCAGAAGAGAGTGGAGATGGGTATATCAGTATCAGGCAAAAGACTTTAAGTCAAAAACTGTTATAAGAGACAAAGAAGGACATTATATATCAATTAAAGGGTCAATTAAACAGAAGATTCAACAATCATAAACGTATATGGGGGTCGGATGTGGCTCAACTGGTTGGGCGTCCGTCTCCCATATGGAGGGACCCGGGTTCGATCCCCGGGACCTCCCGGTAAAAAAAAACAAAAAACAAAAAACATATATGCATCTAACAGGAGAGTGCCAAAATATATGAAGAATACATTGACAGAACTGAAAGGAGAAATAGACAGTTCTACAATAATAGTTGGAGATTTCAATATGCCACTTTCAATACTGGATAGAACATCTAGACAGAAGATCAATAAGGAAACAGAGACCCTCACCAATACTGTAAGCCAACTAGATCTGAACAATATTTAGAGAACACTTCACCCAACAACAGCAGAATACACGTTTTTTTTCAAGGGCACATGGATTATCCTCTAAGATAGACCATGTGTTAAGGTACAAGGGAAGTCTAAAGACATTTTTTTAACAATTTTTTTACAGTTGAAATCATAAAAAAGTAACCTCTTTGCAATGGAATGAAGCTAGAAATCAATAAGAGATGGAAAACAGAAGCATTTGCAAATATATAGAAATTAGATGGCACACTCTTAAACTACCATTGAGTGAAAGAAGAAATCACAAGGGAAATTAGGAAATTCTTAGAGATAAATGAAAAGACACAACATACCAAAACATATGGTATGCAGCGAAGACAGGGCATAGAGGGAAACGTATAGCTATGAATGCCTAGGTTTAAAAAAGAAAAAAGATCTCAAATGAATAACCTAGCTTTATATCTTGAGGAACTAGAAAAACAAGAGCAAAATAAACTCAAAGTTAGCAGAAGAACAGAAATAATTAAGATTATAGCAGAAATAAATGAAATAGGGAATTTAAAAAATTTGAGAGAATAGACAAAATGAAACATTAGTCCTCTGAAAAAATCAATAAAGCTGACAAACCATTACTAGACTGACAAGGAAAAAAGAGAAAAGCTACAAATAACTAAAATTAGACACGAAAATGGTGATATCACTACTAACCTTATAGAAAAAACAAGGATTATGAGACTATTATGAAAAATTGCACACCAATAAACTAAATAATCTAGAAGAAATGTAAAAACTCCTAGAAATACATCAGTTACCCAAATTGACTCAAGAAGAAATAGAAGAAAACATAAACAAACCTATGATAAGTACAGAGATTGATCAATAATCAAAAACCTTACACCAAAGAAAAGTCCAGGACTAGAAGGTGTCACTGGTGCATTCTACCAAACATTTAAAGAATTAATACCAACCCTTCTCAAATTCTTCCAAAGAAATCAAGAGGAGGAAATGCTTCCTAATTCATTCTGCAAGGCTAGCGTTAGGCTGATACCAAAGCCTGGTAAAGACAGCTCAAAAAGAGAAATCTACACACCAATGTCCCTTATGAAAAAAGATGTAAAAATCTTCAACAAAACACTAGCAAACTGAATCTAAAGGCATATTTAAAAGATTATACACCATGTCCAAGTGGGATTCATCCCAGGATTACAAGGGTGGTTCAACTATGAAAATCAATCAATTTAATATACTACATCAATAGAATGAAGAAAAAAAAAAACCACGCGATTCTCTCAATAGATGCAGAAAAAGCATTTGACAAAACCCAGCGCCCTTTCTTGATTAAAACCATTCAGAAAAATACTTGTTTATTTCATAAGGCCATTTATTTAAAAACCCACCACTAACATAGTATTCAATGGTGAAATAAAGCTTTGCCCCTAAGATCAGGAACAACACAATAAGGCCTGTTTTTACCATTGCTATTCATATTGTACTAGAAGTCCTTACTAGAGCAATTAGGCAGAAAAAAAAATAAAAAGGCATCCAAATTGGAAAGGAAGAAGTAAAATTATCTCTACTTGCAAATGACATGATCTAATACATAGTAAGCCCAAAGGAATCCACAAGAAAACTATTAGAGCTAATAAATGAATTCATCAAAGTGACAGGGTACAAGATCAACCACAAAAAAACAATTGTGTTCCTATACAATAACAATGAACAAACCAAAGAGTTAACTAAGAAAACAATTCCATTTACAACAGCATCTAAAAGAATAAAATATTTAGGGATAAATTTAACTAAGGCTCCAAAAGACTTTCATACTGAAAACTGTAAAACGCTGCTGAAAAAGTTAAAGAAGACCTAAATAAATGACAAGACATCCCATGGTCATGGATTGGAAGAGACGGCATTGTTAATATGTCAATATTACTCAAAACAATATATAAATTCAATGCAATCCTTATTAAAATCCAAGCAGCCTTGTTTTTGCAAAAATGGAAAAATGGATCCTCAAATTTAGATGGAACTGCAAGGAACCCCAACTAGCCAAAACAATCTTTGAAAATGAAAAAGAAGAGGGTTGGAGGAGTCATACTTCCCACCTCCAGATTGTATTACAAAGCAACAGTAATCAAAAGAGTGTAGTGCTGGCACAGAGATAGATGAATAGATCCGTGGCACAGAAATAGACCCACAAATGTATGGCTAATTGATTTTTGACAAGAGTGCTAAGTACATGCAGCGAGGACAGAATAGTCTCTTTAACAAATGCTGTTGGGAAAACTGGATATCTTCATGCAGAAGAATGGAGTTAGATCCCAACCTCACACCCCTCTCTCTCCTGTCCCCTCCTGTCCCCTCCCCTCCCCTTTTTTGCCGTGCAGTATTCCACTGTATGAGCATACCCTAATTTGTTTAGCCATTCTGTTGCTGAGCATTTGCCTTGTGTCCAGTTCTGCGTGACTGTGAATGGAGTTTCTATGAACATTATTATGCAAAAACAAAAAACGATGCAAAACAAAACAAAGGGCCATGGTAGAGTCAAGCCACTCCTGCTGGGGCCATTTCACAGGGCTCAGGTGAAATGGTCAGGGCAGGTCTGCGGAAAGGAGAACTCCAGGTCCATCTGGGGATGGTTTCAGAAGCGCTGGAGTCCTCTGCCGTGGAGCAGTCCCACAGCAGGGCTGGGCCAGGCTGATACCAAGGGAGGGGTCAGGTAGGGAGCACATTAGCAGGGGCTGGGCACCCTGTCCTCGCGGGCCTGTGCCATGCACGTGCAGCCAGAGCGGAGCCACAGCCACAGAAGACGCCAAAGAGATGCGGCCATGCAGTGGAAGCCCTGCCTCCTCCTGCATTGCAGTGATAACGGAGGCCCTCGTTTCCCACATCTCTTCTTTTCCAAAGTGAGTGAGATCGTTCCCGCTCACCACAGCGGGTGCAAACAGACCCCACCCACCGTTTCCTGGGGTGGGCACTGTGGCTCAACGCCGGGAGGAATGCTAAAAGACGTCGGGCTGTTTTGGGCTGTTTTGGGTCTTGGGTTTCGCCACAAAGCCAAGGCAGCAGTATTCCTGCTCCCGCGAAATTCCCGTTATCCACACACTGATCTTCCACTGCAGAGCTGACTCCGTCGTGAAGCAGCTCTGTGGTCTTCTCCCCTATGCTTCCCATTTCAGTGCTGGCATCTGTTCCTGGGCTCTGGATGTCATCCTCTGACCCCTGGGTTCAAGGCTCTAATTGTTTTGACCTCACAGGCTCATGACCGCCAGAGCAGGACAGGGACGGCGTCGTCACATCCGCAGCAGAGAGGACCACGCTCAGCAGGGTCCACCTTCGCTCTGCCCCAGTGGAGACTGAGCCACGAGTCCATACGAAACCCCAGGAAGAGTGGCTGGGGGCGCAGATCTGCCATCTCCTCTGACTGGCACACGTCAGAAATGAGGCCATGCAAAGAAGAATGGAAAGTTGTTTTGGGGATAGAAGAGGCAAAACGATGTCAGTAGACAAGACAAGACAGACCTCCAGTAACAGGTCTATTTTAATTTTGGAGAAATTCATGTAGCTCCAAAGCAGAGCCCTATTTTTGGCATCTATTGTGTGGGGCTATGACAGAGATGTGAGTAGCCAAGTTTTCTTCTGACAATGATTACATTTTAAACAGAGGAAGAAGGTGAGGAGGGCAGAAAATAACAACTATTTTCAGGCCTCAGAATTCAGGGTGTTTGAAAGAGGGTTTTCCTAAAATACCAGCCTAGTAGAAGCACCATTTCTCCTCCTTGCCTTTCATCCAAAGGCTGGGGAAAGGAGGCACAGCATGGCCGTCTCCCTGCCCACCCTCACTCAGGGTCTGATGCCCGCGGCGGGACACGGAAGGGGAGGGAGAGGGGGCGCCCTGGCCTCGGAGGCTCTCAAACTTCCACGTACCTCAGAACTGAGTGAAATCTAAGTTTCCTGGCCTCAGCCCCAGAGAACCCGAAACTATTAGTCTGAGGACAGGCCTTGGAATTCAGCTTTTTTTAAAAAAACAAGTATCCCCAGGAGCTTGGGTTATGGGTGGTTTCTGGACCCGTTTTGAGAAACTCTACCTTGCAGCCAGGGCACCTATGAATTCTCCCAGGACGGTGGACTCAAAGGACTGTGAGACTATGGTGACAAGAAAGCACCGGCTGAGGGACTGGATAAGGTTGCGAGGTCCTGTGGGGCACCCTCCAGACTAGACCCCAGAGGCCGGGCGGCCTGGGTGAGAAGCTGTGTCCTGAGGGATTAGCTGGATGGCTGTTGAGTGTGACAACAGTGACAAGAGGCTCTAAGGCAGACATCACACTTCCCTTTGCTTGTGTACCCTGGGTGGCGGCAACAAGAGTGCCCCTTCTTTCACCCTCCACCACCGGAAAGGCTTTTGCTCAGCAAAGCTACAGCTGGGGGTGCCCTTTGGGAAGGGCAGGGGCTCCGCCGGGGTTGGGGACGGTCCTCGCCGTGGTCTCTGCCAGCTGCTGGGCGAGGGGGGGAGTGTGAACAAGAGCTGCCCTGCGCAGGGGCTGCTTGCTCAGGGTGGGCCATCCGGCTGGGAGGCCACGAGGACGCCAGGACGCCGCGAGCAGGAGCCTGACGCACGGGCTGGCAGAGACTATTCCTCAGGGGTCAATTGCTGCGCTCGGGTGCCTGATGACATCGACTGGACTGTTGTTACGGTACCATCAGAAGGGCCCATTTCCTAGCCAGAGAAACGGGGACGCTGAGCAAACAGGCCCTTCCGCCACTTCTTTCCGGGACTCCGAGCGGGGGGGCCTTTTGACTTCAGGGGACAGCACCCAGCCTCCCTCTTCCCCCAGGGACCGCCAGGCCCTGGATTCTCCTGGAAGGGCCTGCGCCTCATTCCTTGTTTATTAAAACGCGGGAACGCCGCCCCCTCGCCTGTGGGCTGCATCGGCACCCCTGGGCAGGTGCGGCGCGCACCCGCGGCTCTCGCCGGGCACCCTCACCGCGCGCTCAGGGTCTCCGCCGGGAGGAGGCGGGCGGCGCGTGCCAGCCGGGGCCTTGCAGCGGCGAGAGACAGAGGCGCGGTGCCGAGGGACCTTCTGGCCTCCCGCTCCCTCTCCCAGCTCCGATTGCTCCCCACTGGCCCTGTTCCCGGGCGAGTCTCCAGAGAGCGAGCGGAGACGGCGCCTCACGCCCCGCTCACCATCCCCGCGCCGGCCTCGCCCGCAGCCGCTCCAGGGGGTCCCCGCGGGCCCCACGGGCTGGGGTCCCGGCTGGCGGCGTCGCTGGCGAGGAGGAGGAGCAGGCGGCGGAGTGCCAGCACCCACCTTGTGCGCTCAGACCTGCGGGCGCTGAGATGAGTGCTTCACACACGTTGTGCCGTGAAATCCTGTCGCCACCACACCAGACGTGGCCCCTGCCACCCCCTTTCCTAGAGGAGGAGAGGGGCCTGCTCGTGGGCCTACTCCGTTTGCCAGGGCTGTTATGAGGATGGGCCCCGTCCTCCGTGCTCCTTGGTGGGCTTCGCTTTGGCTGAAGGTGGCTCACCACTAGCCCTTCTTATTCCTTTGACTTCAGCTACGCTCCTCCCCCCCCAGTTTGAAGCATCCAGAAGAGCCGCTGGCACCTGCTAGCTGCTCGTGAGTGACAACCTGGGACTCGGCGCTCAAGCGTTCTCCAGCAGCTCTCCAGGAGCTCTCCCGGGTCAGCCGCGCTGGATTTGCTCAGTCTAGAGGGCAGAGCTAAGGCTACGGGCATCTCCCTGTCCGCTCAGACATGAAGCATCTATAGAAAAAGTGCTATGGGGGATGGTCCTCCACTTTCGTTTTCAGGTTTTATTATTATTATTATTTTATTTATTTATTTTTTTAACCAGGAAGTTCTGGGGATTGAACCCAGGTCCCTCCATATGGGAGACAGACACCCAACCATTTGAGCCACATCTGTCCCCCTAGGTTTTTTTTTTTTTTTTTTTTAATTAGAAATCCCATTTCACAGAAAAGGAGTCAGCAGGAGCTCAAACAAGGAGCTTTGAGGAGGCTGCACTTGGAGAGAGAATTCCCCCTGCCTTAACTCCTGCTCTCCACAGTCATAAAGGTTAAAGTCTCTGGTTGAACAGGAAGCTTTCAGGTGCTGTGTCTCACTCCTCAGACTGCAAAAGCACGTGGTCTGAGCAGTGTCTTGGTGAGCACAGGTTGCTCTCTCTCTCTCCTCCAACCTGCACCTTCCTTTTGTGTCTTTCCTCTCCCCTCCCCCATCCCTCCAGTCGCCCTGCTGGTTCTTTTGCTCTGAGACAGCTCGATTATTTCTAAAGTACATTTCATACTTTTATGATGTTGCCTACCTGCTGTGACATCAGGATCGAACTTTAAAGAATGTAAACACCATTTTCAAATCCTTTTGCAGGTTCTCACTTTTTATGTTATACCCTGTGTTTGTCTCTCCACGAATAAACAAATCATGTACCAACAACTAGGGTGAGAAAATGCATTTCCTTTCTTGTTACAGTAGTTCTTGCTGAAAGTGCTGGGACTTGTGGGAACTCGGATGGATTTCTGGCCTTTGTTCCCTCTCTGGTGCCGACAAGAAAACAAGAACAAAACCCAGGCCATTTCCTGCTCCACAAGGATCCAGAACAGAAACACCGCCGACAAGCCAAAGGCTCACCTGGTATCTGTCAGTTCTGGCGCACAGACTCCGAACTGAATGACAGTGCTCCTGGGTGCTGCACTCACACACGTGGCAGACCAGGACAGCACCCTGATCCTGCCAGTGCATCCGGTTTATGATTGGGATGGTGTTTACTAGTAGTGTCACATGTAACTTCCTAGGGTAAAGAACAGAATAGTTTGAAAGTCTTTAGCAGCAATGAATATTTTCCCCAGGAAAGTAACAGTCAGGATTCTAGTTCTCTTTGTGGCTGATCTGCATTGTGGTTCAACTCACTTCTGGTTAAAAAAAACTATATTGGTGATATTGTCAGTAAATGCACATGTAGCCCCAAACTGTGCACTTGTTTGGAGATAAGAGAGAAAGGTGTGAGGGTCCCTTTTCTATACCACAAGACTTGATTGAAGGGGTGTATAAAAAGTTCCATTTTGAACAGGTTGGGTTCAAGGTACCTAAATCATTCCCAGTCTCCAGGAAAAAAATGTCTTGTGGGCAGATAGAATTGGTGTTTGGGGCTCAGCTGTATTTCAGAGCACTGTACTGGGCAAGAGGGAGGATGCACTTTCAGGTAGAGGAGATAAGAGGCTCCATGTGAGGACCAGATGCAGGAAGAGGAGGAAGCGGTTAGAGAAGGAGCATCAGGAGTTTCGAGAAGGAGAGGTCCATCCCAGGCTCCTGAGGATTTGAGTAGAATAAAAACTGAGGCAAGAACCCAGGATCTGGGAGTTTGGAGTTGGTTGTAATTTGGGTTGGGGGTCGGGTGGGGCACCGTTTCAGTTTGGGATCAAGATCCAGACTGCCACGGCTGACGACGAAGATGAAGGAGAAGAGGAAGGGCAGATGACCCTTCCAAGAAACGTGTTCATGGAGGGAAGGAGGGAGGTGACCAGTAGCCAGATGGAAAGGAAATGCTGATGGGCCATTGTTTTTGGATGGGAGAGCCTTGGCCAAATGTGTAGGGGGAGGGAACATGCCAAGGGTGGAAGACACTGGAGATAGAAGAGGAGGGTAACAGAGGGAGAAGGCCCTGAGCGGGAAGTGTGCAAAGCATGTGTGTGTGATGCATAGGTGTGCGTAGATGTGTGTGTGTGCGTGTGGTGTGTAGGTTTCCGTGTTGCTGTGTGGGGATGTGTGCCCATCAGGAGGGCTTACACATGGACAAAAGCACAGTGAGAGAGGAAGAGAAGATGGGATGAAGCCATATACCTCTCATGATGTTTATATATTAACTATCTATATATTGTAAATCTTTGTATATTCCCGGGGACTTAGGGGATGGGGAGAAATGGAGAGTTATTGCTAAAGGGGCACAGAGTTTCTGTTTGGAGTGACAAAAAAGGTTTGGCAATGGATGGTAGTAACGGTAGCACAATATTGTGAATGTAATTAACGTCATTGAATTGTTCACATGAAAATGATTAAAATGGAAAATTAAAAATAAAGAAGGGCAGTGATGCTCTCCTGGCCAAGTGGGCTTGGGGGGGCTGGGAAGTGGTGCCAGCCTGAGTATAGAAGGGATGCGTGCTGGCACATGGCCTGCCCCTTGGCATCTTTGGGACCACTCCAGAGTCCACAGTGGAGCCAAGCTCTTGCTTTGGCTTCCAGGCCCATGGTGAAGGATGATGCCCTGCCAATTTTTAACTCAGGTCAAATATACAATACAATGGCGAGTGATTTAATAAAGATGCCCCCGAGTCAGGAGTCTCGCATTCTCATGTGGTTCTTGAAATTAGCTTTTATGATTTGATACTCATAAAATCATAAAAGAAAATGGAAGAGTGAAAATGATCGCCATGATGCCTGCCATTAGAAGCACATTTAACAGGTTAAAGTGTTTTTAAATATTTTCCCACGGAGACCATTTTTGCTTCATTAACTTTTTGGAGTTTTTAAAACGTATATATTTCTTTATGTTAAGCACTTCTTTTTATTTTAATATTTGGTAACAAGAGACTTGCCACAAAGAGGGCTCCCAGGACAAGAAGGCTTAGAAATCACAGAGTTAGAAGGGGGGTCGGTGGGAAGGTGACGGGATGTGTCAAGGGTCAGGGTGGGGAAGTGGAAGTGATTCCCTCTAACTTATGGCCCGTTGTTTCTATTGATAAAGCCATCAGTGATTCCATACATTTTTACAAGATCTTCCCACGATTGCTAAATCATTTTTTAGAACATCTTTATTGAGATATAATTCACAAACCAAATAGTTCAACCATTTGAAGAGTACAATTCAGTGGTTTTCAGTATATTCGCAAACTTGTGCGACCATAACCACAAATTAAGTTTGGAGCATTTTCATCACCACCCCCAGAAAAAACCCCATTAGCAGTCATTCTCCATTCTCCCCATCGCCAACACAAGTAACCACTAATTTACCTTCTGCCTCTAGATTTGCTTGTTCAAGATATTTCATATAAATGGCTCATCCATGTTGTAACATGGATCATTCCTTTCACTGCTGATTAATATTCTAATTATAGATTTTTACATCCATCTTGTTTATCCACTCATCAGTGGATGGACATCTGGGTTGGTTTCATATTTTGACTGTTTGAAGAAGGCCGCTATAAACAATTTTGTACAAGATTTTGTCTAGATAAATATTTGCATTTCTCTTGGGTATATACCGAGAAGTGGACTTTCTGGGTAATATGGTAATTCTGTATTTAACAATTTGAAGAACTGCCAAACTATTTGCCAAAGAGGCTGCATCATTTTATATTCCCATCAGCCATGTTCATAAGGGTTCCAATTTCTCTGCATCCTAATCAACACTTGCCAATGTCCGTTTGATTATAGTCATCCTAAAGGGTATGAAGTAGACTTTCATTGTGGTTTTGATTTGCATTTCTCTAATCACCGATCATGTAAACATCTTTTCATGTTGCACATCTTCTTAGGAAAAAATGCCTATTCATATCCTTTTCCCACCTCAAAAAAATTGAGTTGCTTTTTTATTAATGAATTCTGAAAGTTCTTTATATATTCAGAAACAAGTTCTTTATCAGCTACATAGTTGGCAAATATTTTCTCCCAGTCTGTGGGTTGTCTTTTCACTTTCTACTGTGTCCTTTGAAGCACATGTTTTAATTTTGATGATGTCTGATTTTTCCATCTGTCTTTTGTTGCTTGTATTTAGGTACCATATCTAAGAAACCCTTGCCTAATCCAAGGTCACAAAGATTTATGCCTATGTTTCCTTCTAAGAGTTTTATAATTTAGGTCTTATACTTAGCTTGTTGATCCATTTTGAGGTAATTTTTGTATGTGTTGTGAAGTAGGGGTCTAATTTCATTTAGTGCACCTGAATATCCAGTTGTCCCAGCACCATTTCTTGAAAATACTATTCCTTCCCCCATTGAATTGTCTTGGTGCCATAATGAAAATCAAATGACCATAAATATCTAAGTGTATTTCTAGAACCTCAATTCTATTCCATTATCCTTATGCTGGTATCACACAATATTGATTACTTTAGCTTTGTAGTAAGTTTTGAAATCTGGAGTTTTGAATCCTTCAACTTTGTTCTTCTTTTTCAAGATTGTTTCAGATATTCTGAGTCCCTTGCATTTTCATATAAATTTTAGGATCAGCCTGTCAATTTCTGCAAAAAAAAAAAAATGCCAGCTGGGGCTTTAATAGAGATTCTATGAACCTATAAATCAGTTTGGGGAGTACTGCTAACTTAACAAAAATAAAATAAGCCTTCTGATTCCTGAACATGGAATATATTTCTATTTATTTGGATCTTCTTCAGTTGCTTTAAACAACGTTTTTGTAGTTTTCAGTATACACATATTGCATTTCACTCATTAAATTTATTCCTTAGTATTTCATTCTTTTGATGCTATTGTAAATGGAATTGTTTTCAATTTTTTTTCTGATTGTTCATTACTAGTGTATAGAAATAAAATTGAATGTTGAATATTTATCTTGTATCCTGCAACCTTGCTGAACTCATTTCTTAGTTCTAGCAGTTTCTTAGTGAATTCATTAGGATTTTCTGTGTACAAGATTGTCATCTACAAATAAAAATAGCTTTACTTCTTCCTGTCCAATCTGAATGCCTTTCTTTTTGTTTGCTTGCCTAATTTCCCAGGCTAGAACCTCCAGTAAAATACTGAATAAAGTGTTGGAAGTCATCCTTGTCTTGTTCCTGATCTTAAAAGGAAATCATTCAGTTTTTCACCATTAAGCACGATAATGTTTGCTGTGAGTTTTTCATAAATGCTATTTATCAGGTTAAGAAAATTTCCTTCTGTTCCTAGTTGGTTGAGTGTTTGAGAGTGTTGGATTTTAGCAATTTTTTCCTGCAGATACTGAAATGGTTGTGGGGTTTTGTCTTTCACCATATTAATTTGGTGTGGTAGGTTGAATTCTGCACAACCAAAAACACATGCTCTTAATCTGCATGCCTGTGGGTGTAAACCCATTGCTAACAGGAACACTTCAAGATGCCATTTTTAGTTAAGCTGTGGTCTAACTGAATGAGAAGGGTCTTCATTGGATGCTGGAGTCCTTTATAAGTAGAATAAATCCAAACATAGTCAGAGAAAGCCATGGGGAGGAGCCAGAAGCCAGAAATCAACAGAACTCAGGAAAGAAAGGAGAGGACATCACCACGCAATGGGAAAACCAAGGAACTCTAGGATTTCCAGCCAGCCAGAACACTACTGACCCTGGGAGAAAGCAGGACTTTTAACCAAATGCCTTGATTTGGACTTCTGACCCATTAGCCAATAAATTCCCATTGTTTAAGCCAACCCATTGTGTGCCGTTTGTCATAGCATCTGGGAAACTAAGGCATAGGGTATTACATTGATTGATTTTTGGAGAGTAAACCAACCTAGCATTCCTCATATAAATCCTACTTGCTCATGGTACATAACTCTTTTTATATATTGTTGGATTCTGTTTGCTAGCATTTTGTTTGGGATTTTTGTATCTGTATTCAGAGACCGTTTGTTTCTTTTTATTCTTATCATGTCTGTGTTTGATTTTAGCGTCAGGGTGATAGTGGTCTCATAAAATGAGTTGGGACACCTGGTTGAATTCTGACCATCTCCTCCCTCTGCATGGCCCTGAGGTCACCTAATGGCTCAAGACTGGAATCTGACCAAGGCTCAGAGACAATTCAATAATCAAGAGAGGACACTTGAGACTCCTCTCTGTGCCTCCGTTTCCTCATCTGTAAGAAAGAAAAGAATCAGAATATTCCTAGAGCTGCTTTGAAGGTTAAATGAGTTAGTCTATGTAAAGTGCTTAGATGTGTTCCTGGCACAAGTGCAAGGGCGTGATAAATGCTATTGTCGTGGCTGTCGTGACTGCTCTGCTGGGGTCCTTCTTGCCCACCTTCTTTCTCCCATCCTTACCATTAACAACCCTATGAAGCTCAGAGGCATGGGGAGGTCCCACCCCAGAAGGCCAGTATGGGGTGGGAAGGACCCTACAGACTTGACCTTCCCTGAGTCTACAGAGACAGCAGCCTGGAGCTTCTGACGCTCTCCAAGCCCAGAATAAAGACAGGACCTCAAAACGCACCTCAGACTCGGAGCCCAGAAGCCCTGCCGGATCTCAGTAGGAGTGTCCCAGGCACCGCATGACGATCTCAGGGCAACGGGGAGAGTGAAGCTGGAGAGCCAGGAGCCACGGGGTGCGGCTACTCGCTGTGGGAGAAAACGGCAGAGAAACGGGATTTACACCTATTTTTCAATGCCTGACAGCAAATGTTAAGAAGTATGTTTTTTATTTACAACCCACAGCTCTTAGGATCAGATTTGGCTCTCCTACCTGGCCCCAAACATTTTTGATTTACAAATTGGAAAATAAATGGATTTGTGTCATCTGGGACAGTCTTAGAAACCACTCCAATAAATCCTGCTCCATCTGCTCCCAGTTCTTAGTCACTTACCCTGCCTCTGGGCTGCTCTTTGAATTAAAGGTGAATAAATCATATCCTAGAGAGCTCCATTCCTGTAGCTACATTCTGCTCATTTGTCTCCCCCGAAAATATGGGCTTGTGCATTTTGTTAAAATTAGCAAAGGAGTATGTGGTGTGTTTGACAGGTCAGGCTTCCTTGCTGGCTTCCCTTCCTCCCCTAGAATGCTGAGGCTCCTCCCCATACACCCCATCCTCACCCCCTATGCCTTTTCCTCTTCAGCCCCTTTCTGCCTTTCTTTCTCCTGCAGCCCTGCTGCTCCCAGAGAGACCTTCTCTGCTGTATTCCCTGAGGAGAGAGTTCCAGCTTGAAGGGGCTTTGCCTCCCTATCTCTATTAGTCAGCCAAAGGGGTGCTGATGCAAAGTACCAGAAATCTGTAGGCTTCTATAAAGGGTATTTATTTGGGGTAGAAGCATACAGTTACAAGATCCTGAAGAGTCCAATTCAAGGTTGCTTTCTCACCCAAGTCAGTTGCCACATGTTGAAACAAGATGGCAGGCAATATCTGCAAGGGTTCAGCCTTCCTCTCTCTCAGCTACGGGCTGGCATAGGGCTTGTTTCTTTCCACCATCTCTCCCGGGGCTCCAGGATCAAAGTTCTCCTCCTTGGGGCCTCATGGGGGCCCACCCTTTTCACAGACTTGCCCAATGGCCATTTTCTTGATTCTACCCTCATCAAGCATCTGGGTGGTGACCGAAACTCCAGACCTCACCCTTCAAGAACGTTGGGGTTATGGCCACACGTTACCCAATCTCTGGGGTAGAGTCTCAAACTTCTTAGTACAGTGAGGTGGCAGCAACATTCTTCCTAATCTCTGGCATACAGACCCAATCTCAGAACAGTGAGGTGGTGACCTGGCCTTCCCTTATCTATGAGGAACCAGGTCCACCCCTCTCAGAGCACTGGGGTGTTGACCTCACTCACCCTCTCTGTAGCCTGGGGCAGCAAAACTCTCCCTGAACAGTGAGCTGGAACTTCCACCCTCTTCAACAGCACATGGGTGGGACTCCTCTCTCGGCACAAGAGATGTCGTAATTCCAGACTTCAGCTTCCATGGTTTTCCTCTTAAAGCCATTTTTCCTTCCATCTCTCCCCTCCATATCTCTTTTATTCCAGGCTGACAGTACAGAGATCACAAAAAGCTTGTTGGTTTAGCATGCAGGAAGCAGGGGTCCAAGCCATCAGACAGTAACACTTTCCACAAGTCTTTCCTGTATAACTGCATTTTCAATCCTGACTTACAAGTTCCAAATTTAGTTAATTCCTCAAATGGGGCACTATCATCTGAGGGCTCGATTTCCAGAGGCTTGGAATTTCTGGAATCAGTTTCTGGGTTTTTTTTGTGCCTAATAATTCAGGTATTAGCTTATCTCTTTCCTCCAACATTTTGCTGTAAGCTGCAAGGAGAAGCCGGGCTGCATTTTCCACATTTAGTTTGGAAATCTCCTTGGCTAAATGTCCAAGTTCGTAATTTTCAAATTCTGCCTTCCATTTAACATCAGGAGTTAATCTTGCTAAGTTCTCTGCAAGTTTAAACCACGGATCACCTTTCCTCCAGTTTCCAATAATAGTTTCATTATTTCCTTCTAAGGCCTCATCAGAAATAACTTTAGGCTCCATATTCCTCCCAACAGTCTCTTCAAAGCAGTCTAGGCCATCTCCCTCAAGCATCTGACAATTTCTCCAAAAAATAGCCCTTACCCATTTATAAAACCATTTCAGTATTTTTGGTAATTGCATCAGACTGTACTCCACTCTCCTGGTACCAAATTCTGTATTAGTCAGCCAAATGGGTGCTGATGCGAAATACCAGAAATATGTTGGCTTTTTAAAAGGGTATTTATTTGGGGGTAGAAGCTTACAGTTACAAGGCCCTAAAGAGTCCAATTCAAGGTACCATAAGAGGTACTTTCTCACCAAAGATGGTTGCTGATCTCTGCGAGGGTTCAGCCTTCTTTTCTCTCAGCTACAGTCTGGCATAGAGCTTGTTTCTTTCTGGGCCTTCTCAGCTGCACCTGTTCTGTTCACAAGGTTATCTGTAAACCAGCAGGCAAATGGCTCATCTCTCTTCCTGGGGCCACAAGATCAAAGCTGACAAAGTTCTCTCCTCTGGCATCTATGAAACTCTCTCTCTTCTGGTGTCTTCTTCTGTGTCTTCTTGAGTGAGTGACCATTTGCATCAGTCCACCAAGGGGATGGGGACTTACCCTGAGTTATACCCTACTGATGTGGTCAAATCAAAGCCCTAATCTTAACATAATTTTTTTTTTTTTTTTTTTTTTTTTTTTAAAGATTTTATTTATTTACTCATTTATCCCCCTCTTGCTGCTCGCGCCCGCTGGGCCAGCCAACCACACCGCGCAGGCGGGCCCGCCCCCACCAGGAGGCCCGGGGAACCGAACCCGGGGCCTCCCACACGGCAAACGGGAGCCCCACTGATTGAGCCACAGCCGCCTCCCATCTTAACATAATTTAATCAAAGTCATCTCAGCTGAATCTAATACAATCAAAGGTTGTCACGCCCAGAGGAACAGACCAGTTTACAAACATAATCCTTATTATAAGGATTCATAAATAATCTCAAACTGCCACACCATCTTTAGGGGGTTGAGAGTTGGCCGAGATCAGCAGGCCCAGGGGGTGGCCACCTGGCTGCAGACAGAACGCCTTCTGCTAAACCACAGTTAAGACCCAACCTTCCCAGCGTTTGTGACATTAACACCTCAGATCACCTGGGGAGGGGGCGCCCAAGAAGAACACCTGTAAATGCGTGGCTAGCTCCTGCCAGAGTCACCATTGCTCCAGCAGCACAGGCTGCATTAGCAGGTTAGAAATTTGGCCTCTGGGCCCTGGGGGTGGTGGTGGAGATACAGGTCCTTTTGATTCCAGAAGCATGGCAGGCATGCATGCAGAGGGGCTGGGATTTTTTGTAGCAGACTTGATTGCAAAAATCCTGCTCTGCCTGGCCCACAGAGGCCTGTCAGAGACCCACAGGGGCTGTTGAGCAGCTTGGCATTCACTCAGCCAGAGTTTTTCAAATGGTGGTGGGGACCTAAGGAAGAGAGGCATAAAACTTAATAAATTTTCACACAAACACCACCCGTTAGAAAAGACTGGAGCAGCATTCTGCTGGACTCATGTAAGCAAGTTATCAGGAGGCAGCTGGAAGTTGTGGGAATACAGCTTGCAGCTTTCACCCATCAGCTGCAGAAACAGCTCCAGCAACCTGTGCCTGCTGGCTGCACAAACAAGTCATGGGAAGGCAGCTTGCAATGCCCACCCAGCAGAAAAAAGGAAAAAAAAAAAAAAAAAAAACCAGGAAATTCCCACACTACCCACCTATTTTCACAAGCCCCTCATACAGCAAATTCCAGCAGGGCCCAGGAACAATACCCAGAAGCCAATCACTGCCAGACAGCAACCCCTAATCCCCTAAAAGAATCAAATCACTCAAGAGAGTTTCTCTGTTTTGTCTCAAATATGCCAATCAGAGCAGACCCTAGAGTCTTGTACCCCCATAAAACAGAGGACCCCAGGGCAGAACTTCATATTTCTCTCCCTTGAGAATGCCTGCCTTACACTCTAAAAGCATCCTTCTGTTCTCTTGCTTTACTCCCCAATAAATTATTTGCTTGCTTGATTAAATCGTGGCTCGTACTTTCTTTGAATTCTTTCTCGCAACAAAGCCAAGAACCTAGACATTGGCTCCGATAACAGTGGGTCTCAATCCATGGGGAGGTTGCTAAATCAATAGAGTGGTCAAGACCTGCATGTGTAGCATAGAGGAGGAAAAAAAGGAATTTGATGGAATGCATATAGTACATGGGCCTCCCATACTCTCACATACGCATATATACGTATATACATACATGCATTTATATACTGAGTCATACAAATAAAACCTTATTCCTTACCATGACTTGTGGTTAAAAAAATTCTTTAAAGATCCTGTATTAGGTAGAGCTTATGTCTTTTCATATTCAGAACAAATTCTTTGAAGAGTGTAGTATCATCCTCCTTTTACAAATGGGAACACTAAAGCTCAGAGCCTATGCACCTCGTCTGTGCAGTACGTGGTAGAGCCGGGAATTGACCGCAGGACTGGTCCAGGCCTGCCCTGTCCTCCAGCCCTATACTGCAGCAGCCCAGCCCCAGTGGAATGAATCAGAACCGAAGGCCTCTGGGCTTAGGCAGAAGTGGGAGGCAAGGGCACCCTGCTGTGCTCTGGTCCCACTTCCCCAGCTGCCAGGGTGGTCGAGCAGCCTGCTACCCCTCAGCCCTGGACTCAGGAAGTCTATCCCTGGGTGGGGGGTGAGGGGACAGCTCCGTGGCCTTAGCTTTAGCCCAAGGGCCCTGCGAGTAAGGGGCTCAAAGGGACTTTGGGAGCTCATCCTGGGTCCAGGGGAATGGGCTTATGGGCAGTGCCCCTCGATTCCCCAACCTTGGTATCAGCTGATTTTTGCACAGAACCACAAGGACTTAGAAAGGAGCATTTAAATGTAAAAATAGAATCCCAGGAGACAGCATGCCCACCCCAAATTATGAATCACAACTTGTGGCTGTCAATCATGATGTCTCCGTGAGGGTTAAGTGACTCTACCAGCAGCAGTGACTCAGCACAGAGAAAAAGGCAGTGCTCTGTAAAGAGAAGGAGATCCAGCACAAGGAAGGGGTCCCACCCTGCGAGCCCGTGTCTCCCGCACGCCGCTCCACCTGTGCCCGCGCACCGCGCCAGCTTGAGCGCGAGTGCCCGGCGTTAACAGCCCTGCATCGCCGTGAAGCTCTACAAGCACCTCTTCTTCCTCTGGCCGCGGTGCATCCCCCCTCGCCGCCCTGAAACGTAAGGCAGCAGTGCAGCCCTGACTCCGCGGCCCCTGCGCTGTCTGATGGGTCGCCGGGAGGTGCTGGGTGACAGCGCCCTCGTGAGCAAGGCGCCTGGGGCCGCGCAAAGCCGGGTTCCCAGCGGGGCAGGTGGCCGCCATCTCCGCGCACTGGGGCTTTACCTGTGCGGGCTGCAGTCTCATCAGAAACCAGGTATCCGGACGGGCTGGCATTTTGGTCCAGGGCTTCCCCTTTCAGCTGTACCTTTTCTTGTTTGCCCGTGACCTCCTAGCACACTAACCAGCCACCGGCTCCGGGGTGAGGGGAGGCCTTCGGCACAGTTTGTTTACAGATCTCAGACTGTTCAGGCCTTCTCAGCGTTGTGGGGGAATCTCAGAAAGCTCGTCTGTCCCCAAGACCACCGGTTGTAAAGACCTTATATTGTAAAGGGGGAAGTGCCGTTAGGAAGGGAAACGCCATGGTTCCTGACAAAAGCATGAGCTTATTTTCTTTAACCAACAAAATGACTTCTTGCTTGGGTACCTCAGGTTCTTAGAAAAGAACGAGAAGCCATCAGAGGACATGGTGGAGAGCGGTCGTGAAGAAGCTTCTCCAGGGCTGGGCCTTGAACGTGGGAGGTGCTGGGAGCCGGTTCTGCTCTGCCCTTGCTGCCAGCTCTGCCAGCAGAAACAAGCCCGTGAGCAGCCTCTGCGAGCCTCGGTTTCCCCACCCGCAGCGTGGGGCCAAGAAGGGCTGCCCCACAGGGCCTCAGAGAGCATTCGGCGACGCCTGTGCTTGACGGAGAGGCTTAGGAAGTGGTGTCATCCGGCGTCACCTGCTGCTCTCTGCCTTCCTCCTTTCCCACATCCAAGCTGCCACCGTGCCCCATCACTTATTCCTTCAAATAGCCGCAGACCCTCCCTCCGCATTCCCCGCCAAACCCCCTTCTTCAGGGCCCGCCGTGACTTGCCTGGACCACAGGGGCCTCTGGTCAAGGCAGCCCACTGCCGTCCGCCGGCTTCCTGACCCACACGTTGATCAAGACCTTGGAACGCCTCTCCACGTGAGGCTGCCAGGCCTGCTTCAGAGCCGCCGCGCTCCTCAGGCAGGCAGCTGCCAGGCTCCACCCCACTCCCCAGTCAGAGCCCTGGGGGTGGGCCCGAGACATGCACATTTTAAACAACCTCCTCAGAGAATTCTTATGACTCCTGAGTCTGAGAACCGCTGTCCTTTCGCTTAACCCAAGTCCAAAACCCTGGTTTTCAAAACCCAGCCTCGTTGTCAAGGACTTCTAAGATTTGACTCGCTCTTTCAATCTCCATGTGGTCCCCACCAAGCTCACCTTGATTACCTACCAAATGGCCAATTCCTGCCCTTGTTTGCCAACTGGCAGGGCCTGGATTCTCACAGTTAAGACTAGAGATGCCAGATACACACTTTATCAGCTTCTCTGCAGCTAGTGTGGCCAGGGTCCCCATTTCAGGCCAATAAAGGGAGCCTTCTGGTAAGGAGGTTCTGATAAGAGTCCCTCATTAATCAAGAGAGATTAACATACCCCTGTCTGCCATCTGTCACTCCCTTTGTCTGAATGTGGTTGAGCACATTATGCCTGGAGCTGTGGCAGCCATACTGTGGCATGAGGAGACCAGTCTGAAGATGAAAAGCCACCATGCTGGAGGGTGATAGAGTGGAAGATGGACAGACCTTGGGTCCTCAATGGCCCTGTTGAGCAGGGGCCCTAACCCAGGACCCAGCTGCCCCCAGACTGCATTTGATGTTGCCTCCATCAGGTAAACCATCACTCTTATCGTGCCTGTCAGGCCACACACTTCACTGGTCTCCACATGCTCCTTGTTTCTCTAGACTCCCAGGCTTTGGTTCCTAATTTCCACACTGCCTATACACCATCCCTTTTTCTCTAGGCTTATCCAAATCTCATGCACTCTGTAAGATCCACCTTGAGTCTTCTCGCCCACGCAAAGATGGATCTCTACCTTCTTTGACTTTGTACTGCACTTAAAGTCAATGTCTCCAGAAAACACTCAATCGCTATCTACTTTCTGAGGAGTCTTCCTTGCACATCTAGATTTGAAGCCCCTCATGCTTCCTTGATTTCACCCCATTTCCCAGGATAGCACTGGACATAGAATAGGTGCTTGACAAATCATTGATAATCGATTGCATGATTGATGGTTGAGCTAGAGCTCAAGCAGCTTTGGAGTCCTCATTGATTTGCTGCTTCAGGATGACTGACACAAACACCTTGGGTTCAGCCCAGCTCAAATTCCAAATATCACACCCAAAATTGATACTTTATTAACTCGAGTTGCTCAGTTTTGTTCTTGATATCTGAAATCTTGACCCTTCTGAATTTCCAGAAGGATAGAAAAGTAAATACCCTTGAATGAAAGAAAAATTACTGAAATAGGAATGATAACAACAACAAAAAACTACATGAGCACTACTGGGTAAAGACCTGAATGAAAAGGAATGAAATGAAAGACTTGTAGGCACAGGGTTTGCCATTCACCTGCCCTCTCTTCGTGCTCCCCTCCCCAGTTTCACACCCTGCAGGAAAGAGAAGTCCCTTTTGAAAACACTGGGTAGCCTTATAGGGTAAATGCATTCTACTTATGTATTTAAGTCGTGGGAGTTTCTTTAAGATAACTCAAAACATTTGCTAATTTTTGAACCGAGATCTCAATTTTCTGACTCTTACTGACTGAACTTCTTGTGCCAACTTTTATGATGTTTCCTGAAGCAAAGGTCATTTTTTTAGACTTTTATATTTTCTCTTAATCTTGTCACATGTGTTGTTTCTTGGATCCAGATTTTAGTTTTATATTTGGAACCGAGGGAAGGCAGCTAACATTTATTGTGCACCTACCACTTGCCAGCACTTTACTTGAGCTTTCTTATTTAATTCTCTCAATGGCCTTGTGAGGTAGGAAGTTTTGTTCTTATTTTACAGATGAGAAAGCTGAGGCTTGGTGAGGTTAAATAGCTAGCACAAAGGAACACTGGGATTTTCAGGCTGCCTTTTTTTTTTTTTTTTTTAAACATTTTATTGAAGTATATCATTCATATGTGAACATACATAAACTATACATTTTCAGTAAACATCATGAACTTACAAAACAAACATGTATAACATCATACAGGGCTCCCACACACCCCCCCCAAACATCCCACATTGTTGTGAAACATTTGTTAACAAATCATGAAAGAGCATCGTCAAAGTATTACTACTAACTATAGTCCATATCTTACTCCCCTGTACATTAAGGATTTATTTATTTATTTACTTTCATCCATTTTTACTCCCCACTCCCTCCGTTTTTGCTGTTTTTGTGTCCATTCGCTGGGCAACTCTCTGTGTCCGTGTCCTGCCCTCTCTTCTCATCCTTCTCCTCCTGTCTTCACTGGGATTCAATCTTCGGAACCTCTGATGTGGGAGAGAGGCGTCCTACCACCTGTGTCACCTTAGTTCCTGGTTTTTCAGCGTATCTCATCTTGGCTATCCCTTGTGTCACTCTCCCGTTAGGTCATCGTCTTGCTGTGTGGCTTGCAGGGCCTGGCGGCTCACCTGCGCATGGGGCCTGGGGCCTAACTCGTTGGCAGGGCTTGGCGGCACATCCCTGCATGGGGCCCGACGGCTCACCCATGCACGGGGCCTAGTGGCCCGCGTGCCTTCTATATTTTTCTTTTTTTTATTTTTACTGGAAGGTCCCAGGGATCGAACCCAGGTCCCTCCATTTGGGAGATGGACGCCCAACCCATTTGAGCCACATCCGTCCCCCTGCTATATCTCTCAAGGTTGACTAAAGATACCTAGAGTTACAGTCATTTCCCATACAGGATGGTCATATAATAAATCAGGCTTAGTTTATCACCAGCATTCCAAAAACCAGACCTAGGGAGAAAAACTAGGTCTGGGGACACATGCATGGTTTCTAATATAGCGAATGTTCAGCCTACCCTGGTTATCACAAAATCAGGACAGTGAGAATATTCGCACAGAAAATCTATTTTTGTGGGCTTGTCCTTTTGAACACATTTGTCAGGCCAGATGCACTTGAATTCTTAGGAGCAAAAGAAAGAGAAGAACTAAGTTCAGTGATTTCCTTCTACCCTGAGATCAGCCAGCCTTGGGGTTGCTAGCCTAAAAGCCTGGGCCCACTGACCTCTCTGCCACGAACATTCCTTGAGGACCCCAGAGTGCCCTGGCTCTTGAGAGCCTGGGGAGACCAAGGAAAGAGCTCCGTGCTCCCGGGAAGCAGGGCTGGGGCAGCAGCAGAGCCAGCCAGATGCCTTTTTCCTGAAGCACCTCTCTGAAGATGCAGGCTGTTCCCATGGTAATTTGAGTCAAACCAGTAGGGGAAGTGGCACATCATTACACGGTCAGTAAGAGACATCAAATGTGATTTTTAAATTATTTTCTTGTTTCCCCCAAATCACACCTACCTCTGGAGTCTACACTGCTAATTTTTAAAGTGAAAATTGTGGAAAAGTGTATCCATATCAAACTAGTTACCCACCCCCAACTCTCTCTCTCTCCTTTGAAGCCATCAAATTGATTCAGCTCAAGGCTAAATATAGGGATGACTAACAAAGATTTCCACAAGAGCTTCAGAAATTGCTTGTAAGCGAGCAAAAGGGAAATAGATTATCCAGCAACCACATCCACCAGCGTCTAAGACAACGGCCTGAATGGAGAAGCAGCGCTGCCTTCCTCCCTGGCGGGAAGGAGGGGACGGGCCAAGGCGGCAGCCCCTGCCCTCCGAGGCTCCCACGCGGACGTGTGCCCACGGCGTCCGGGGCTTCCATTTCGCTTGGTGGTGAACAACAGAGAACGTCAAAAACTGTTCAGGTGAACTTGTACATCTCATGGCACATGACTTTTCAATCTAAAACTGACGACTCCAAAGAATCGTGAGGGCTCGGAGGCTCCTTTGCTCCCAGCCCCGTGCCCTGCGCGCTGTTTGCAGCGGTGATGGGCTCTGAGGGGAAATCTGAAAAGCACCGTGCCGTGGGGTGTTACGGAGAGTTGTCCCCAGAATGCCTGAGTGAGCCGCGCCCAGGGTCGCCAGCTAGACACCCCAGGCAGGGGACATGGGGCGAGAACGCGCGTGGGTGCCCAGGAGGGGGCGCCCGGAAGGGGGCACCTGGGAGTTGGGCGCCCGGGAGGTGGGCGCCCGGGAGGTGGGCGCCCGGGAGGTGATGCCCAGGAGGTGGCGCCCGGGAGGTGGCACCTGGGAGGCGGGCGCCCGGGAGGTGATGCCCGGGAGGTGGTGCCCGGGAGGTGGCACCTGGGAGGTGGGCGCCCGGGAGGTGATGCTCGGGGGGTGGCGCCTGGGAGGTGGCGCCCAGGGCAGCGCTGCCTGCCGCAGCCAGCAGGGAGAGCCGGCTGCCGAGGCGCACCCTCCATTCGGGCGGCCGAGCTGGTGGCGCTGTGGTCATGCCAAGGCCTAGTAACACGTAACAAGAGGGGAAGGAATGCTTTTGAGACGTGGACACCTGCAGTGGGCCCATTCCACGGAGCAGGCAGCGAACGCCGGAGGCCAGGCGGCCCTCCCCGGAGCCCGGCACGCCCCCGGTGCTCCCCGTGAAGCGCGATGGCCAGGTGGGGGGCGAAGGCAGACCCCGAGACTGCACGTGGCAGGCCCGAGGCACACACCAGCTCCCACGGGTGGAGAGGGCGCCTGGAAGAGCCGGGGCCTGCCTGTGCCCTGCCCGGGCCGGGCTCAGGAGCCCGTCCAGCAGGTTCTCTCACCTGGCAGAGCGCGGGCTCCAGGCTCGCCCAGTGCCTGCTGCATCCACGGCTTTATAATGGCCTGGCCCGGCCAGCGCAGGGCTGGTGATGGGGGCAGAGGGGTGTTTGATGAGCCAGCGTGGAGCTGCTCCTGGAGGACAGGCGGCGTAGGACTGGCTTGTATTTCAGTGCGGCCCTACCATGCGCCATATTAGTCAGCACGTGGCAACGTCGGAAAGTTTGGGCAGAAACTGGGGCTCACAGACGTGAAGGGTCTTGCTCAGAGTCACAGAACTGATGGTGTCAAACTCAGGCTTTGGTTTTCTGACACTCAATGCCACTTGTTAGCTGAGTGGCCTTGGACAAGCCACTTACTCTTTCTAGGGTTCAATTGCCTCATCTATGAGGGATGGATAGGATCGATGGGAACATTCCATGACTTAATGTGAAGATTAAAATGATACAAGGGGGAAGCGGATGCACCTCAAGCGATTGGGCTCCCGTCTACCATATGGGAGGTCCAGGGTTCGATTCCCAGGCCTCCTGGTGAAAAGCGAGCTGGCCCATGTGGCCAGCTGGCCTGCACAGAGAGCTGGTGCAGCAAGATGACGCCACAAAAAGACACAGAAGAGAGACAATGAGAGATGCAGCAGACCAGGGAGCTGAGGTGGCACAAGAGATTGAGCTCCTCTCTCCACTCCAGATGGTCCCAGGATTGGTTCCCGGTGCCACCTAAAGAAAAGACAAGGAGACAGAAGAACACACAGAGAGCAGACAGTGAGCGCAAAACAACAAGGGGCAGGGGGAGAAATAAATAAGTAAATCTTGAAAAAAATGTTTTAAAAAATGATATAAGGGAAGCGGCTGTGGCTCAATCAGTGGGGCTCCCGTTTACCATATGGGAGGCCCCGGGTTCGGTTTCCGGGGCCTCCTGGTGATAAATGAATAAATAAATAAAATCTTAAAATAAATAAATAAATAAAAAATAAAAAAATAAAAAATGATATAAGGTATGTAGAGTGCCTAGAGAGTAAAAGGTAAAAGACAGAGTAACTTCTTGATAACGATTAGCTATTATTATTTAGTTCTAATAATAATTATCCTTATTGCTATATGCCTCTGTGAGAGGCAGTTTGGGGAAGGAGGACTAGCAGGTGCTATGAGATTCAGCTCTGCAATTGGTTTGTAACTTGTACCTGACCATGCCAAGTAGAGTTAGTGACAGAGAACAAATTGATGACTCTTCCCAAGGGCCTCGCATGCATTAAATGAATTCTTACTCTCAACAACCACTTTCTATGGATGAGCAAACAGACTCAGATTAAATAGTTTCCCAAGACCCCTTGATTTAGAAATGGAAGCAAGACCTCACCTGGCTTGGTAAACTTCTGGGCTCCATGGTGGAGACAGAGCTGGGCGTGGAGAGCAGTGGGGGCTATGGGGTCCCTGAGAGATTTGAGGAGGAGCTGAGAGCCAGCTCAGGCCTGCAGGAATGACTGCAGTTGTTTTGGGGTGAGGGCGTTTCTGGGCCAAGGAGACTTTGGATGCCTCAGAGGTAGAACTCAATCTCCAGACTCAATTCCCGAGTCCCCTCCTCTCCTCACTCAACCAGAAGCTCCCTCTAAAATCATCAGCCTGGCCAAGGAGCAAAGCTAGACACTTCATAAATCAGAGAACCGCTGAATGGCAAACAAGCTTGTTTCAAAACTGCGGAGAAGGAAGTGACACTTCCCCAGGGGCTGCAGAGATGCTGCCTGTGAGCAGAGAAGTGAGAGGGCTCTTGGCAACAAGCCACTGAAGACAGGTATGCTTTAGTCTGACTCCCAGCCCAAGCCTGAACACATTTTCACTTTGATTGCTGCATCAGCCCCACAGTCCGTTCCTTACCCAGCCACCTGACCACACTCTTGTCCACCCACAGCCTGTTCCCACCGAGGATGCCATTCAGTGCTCATGAGACCTCAAATCTGTCCACCGCCCCCCTCTCCCTCCCCTTCTACTATTTTCACCAGCCACGCTGGCTTCCTTGCTTTCTTCTTTTACTCTTCTCGCCATTCTTCAAATGGCTGATTCCTTTTTGTTATTCAGGCTTCACCCAAATGTTCCTTGAATTATTATTTTTTGTTTGTTTGTTTTAATTCTGAGGGACTAGATATCACCATCTTTAATTAACTGTGTACATGCAGTATCCCTAACCCTTACCTGAACCTGCTAGCTCATATGAGATGGGATGTGAAGCCAAATGGGAGGGCAATAGCCTTAAGAGCCAGGAGAGCCAACTCTGGGTCCCAACTCCACCGTTACTTGCTGTTTGACCATGAATAACCTTGGTCTTCTCTTTGGAGAATGATTGAATTCGTGGATTTGGGAGTCGGAGAGCCTTAGGTCTAGATTTAAAAAACATTTTTTTTAGGATGTACCGTTGATTGATCCTGGGACCTCGTACGAACTACATTCACTCCCCCTTAGGTCTAGATTTTAATTCAGCTACTCAACTGAGTTAGGTCTCCCTCTCTCCGGTCCCTGGACCAGCAGAATCAGCATCACTTGGGCACTTGGTAGAAACACAAATTGTTGAGCACCATGCTGAACCAGAAACTCGGGGGTGGGACCCAGCAGCCTGGGTTCCAACAAGCCTTCCTGGTGATTCTGATGTCTGTGCAAGTCGAGAAGCACAGCTTCGGCTCAATCCTTCTTATTCCCACCATCATGTTAGAATCACCTGGTGTGCTTTAAGAACATTTGATGCCTGTCTCCACCTGCACTGGTTCTGATTAGTTGGTCTGGGAAGGGACCCTGGCATCAGTACTTTGGAAAGCTCCTGGAAGGATTCTAGTAACCAACTGGGACCTCCTCTGGAGGTGAAATGGAGCTTGTCCCCATCCCTGGAGGCAGATTGCTGTGCTGGTCTCTAGGGATTCCTTGTGGAATCTTTGAGCAAGAGCTGGTTAATTCAAGTACTATTTATGCAGGGTATGTGACTCCAGCACTCTGGCAGAGAAAAGCTTGTGGGAAGAAGCCACCACATCTTTGAATCCTAACAAGTCTATGTGGGCAGTAATAGCCCCATAGAATATTTGTTGAACTCATCAAGATACAGATAAGATACAACCAGTTCTTTGAAGAGCTGTATGATTGAGGTGTTAAGTCAGAGAACAAAGAACCGAGCTCAAGGCTGGCAATGCCTCCCGCCCTCCTGGGCTCCTGAAGTAGGTGCCGCAGCCTCTCAAGGTCCTACTGCACCCACTTCTATGGGAAGTTGAGAGTATCTAATGAGAAAATGTTTGTGAAAAATAAAAAGCACAGCATATGCAGAAGACCCTAGTGTGATTTGTTATCTGTCAGCTGCTGCTTCTCCCAGTGCGAGCGTTGACCACAGACAGCACATTAGAAATCCTTGGTACTAGATGGGGACTCGGACGTCATCTGTTTCATTTCTTCCTTTTACAGATGAAGAAACGGAGCTTCCGAGGGAGGCTTAGCTTTGCCAAGGGGCACAGATAGTGGGAAACAGGGCTGAGATTTGAGCCAGCTGGGACCCCTGCCCCAAGTTCTGAGATTCCCAATATATCACCCCTAAGAGCTTATGGGAAGGATATTGACAAGGAAAGCCCACCAGACCCTGAACCCATGTTGTCTGGAGGACTGCTACAGAAATCAGGGGTGTGTGGCCCACAGGAGAAGGCTCGGAAGGACAAGAGCACAATGTTTTAATATCTGAGGAGCTGGGCTGCTTCTGCAGGAGCAGAGCAGAGCAGAAGGCTCCTGGGACACAGATTCCATCTCATTAGACTGAAGGTGTTTCCCACAGATAGAACCAGCATGGGGCTACCTGGAGTAGGGGGGATGAATTTCCTAGGCAAGAGGTATTCATTGCTGGGAGATTTTTGATGACGGATTCAATCTCCTTAATTGTGATTGGTTTGTTAAGTTCTTGTATTTTTTGTTGTGTCAGTGTAGGTTGGTTATGAGTTTCTAGAAATTTGTCCATTTCATACAGGTTGTCTAGTTTGTTGGCATATAGTTTCTCATAATATCCTCTTATGATTCTTTTTATTTCTGTGAGGTCATTTGTAATTTCCCCCCTTTCGTTTCTGATTGTATTAATTTGCATCTTCTCTCTTTTTTTCTTTGTTAGTCTAGCGAGGGGTTTGTCAATTTTATTGATCTTCTCAAAGAACCAGCTTTTGGTTTTGTTGATTTTCTCTATTGCTTTTCTGTTCTCATTTTCATTTATTTCCGCTCTAATCTTTATAATTTCTTTCCTTCTTTTTACTTTGGGATTGGCTTGCTGTTCTTTTTCTAGTTTCTCAAGTTGTTCAGTTAAATCTTTGAGTTTAGCTCTTTCTTGTTTCATAATATAGGCATTTAGGGCTATAACTTTCCCTCTCAAGACTGCCTTTGCTGTATCCCATAAGTTTTGATATATTGTGTTCTCATTTTCATTTGTCTCAATATATTTACTGATTTCACTTGCAATTTCTTCTTTGACCCACTGAATATTTAGGAGTGTGTTGTTCGGTCTCCACACATTTGCAAATTTCCTTTTTTCCTGTCTGTTATTGATTTCTAGTTTCATTCCATTATGATCTGAGAAGGTGCTTTGTATAATTTCAATCTTTTTATATTTATTAAGAGCTGTATTGTGACCTAACATGTGGTCTATCCTGGAGAAAGATCCATGGGCACTTGAGAAGAATGTATAACCCGCTGAGTTTGGATGCAGTGTTCTGTATATGTCTGTTAGGTCTAACTTGTTTATCATATTGTTCAAGTTCTCTGTTTCCTTGTTGATCTTCTGTCTAGTTGTTCTATCTAATGATGTGAGAGGGGTGTTGAAGTCTCCAATGATTAATGTCTATTTCTCCCTTCAGTTTTGCCAGAGTTTGCCTCATATATTTTGGGGCACCCTGGTTAGGTGCGTAGATATTGATGACTTATATCTTCCTGGAGGATCGTCCCTTTTATTAATATATAATGGCCTTCTGCATCTCTTATCACTTTTTTCCATTTGAAGTCTGTTTTGTCTGATATTAGTATCGCTACCCCTGCTCTTTTCTGTTTACTATTCACGTGGAGTATCTTTTTCCAACCTTTTACTTTCAGCCGGCTTGTATCCTTGGGTCTGAGGTGAGTTTCTTGTAAGCAGCATATGGATGGCTCATGTTTTTTTATCCATTCTGTCAGCCTGTATCTTTTGGTTGGGGAATTTAATCCATTCACATTCAATGATATTACTGAAAATGCACTGTTTATTTCCTCCATTTTATTCTTTGGTTTTCATATGTCATCTTATTTTTGGCTCTCTTTTTACTCTTTTGGTTATCCTTTCTGCTTTTCTTTCTTCTATACTCTTCTCCAAGCCTCTCTTTCCTGTCTTTTTCTTTCAGGTTCTAAGGCTTCCTTTAATATTTCCTGCAAAGGTGGATTCTTTTTTGCAAACTCTCTTAGTTTCTGTTTGTTTGTGAATACTTTATATTCACCTTCATATTTGAAGGACAGTTTTGCTGGATAAAGAATTCTCACCTGGCAGTTTTTCTCTTTCAGTTTCCTAATTGTATCATACCACTGTCTTCTTGCCTCCATGGTTTCTGAAGAGAAATCTGCACAAAGTCTCACTGGACGTCCTTTGTACGTGATCGTTTGCTCTCTTGCTGCTCTGAGCATTTTCTCTTTATCTTTTACATTTGACATTCTGAATAATATGTGTCTTGGCGTAGGTCTATTTGGATTTATTCTCATTGGGGTACGGTGTGCTTCTTGGACATGTAAGTTCATTTCTTTCGTGAGAGTTGGGAAATTTTCAGCTATTATTTCCTCAAATACTCTTTCTGCCCCTTTTCCTTTCTCTTCTCCTTCTGGAGCTCCCATGACATGTATGTTCTTGCGTTTTGTGTTGTCATTCAACTCTCTGAACCCCTGCTCAATTTTTTCCATTCTTTTCTCTCTCTGTTCTTTTCTCTCTTCAATTTTAGCTGCTCTGTCTTCAGTATCACTTATTCTTTCTTCTATCATTTCGAGTCTGCTGTTGTATGCTTCAAATGTATTTTTGACTTCACCTATTGTGTCTTTCATCCCCATGAACTCCGTTACTTTTCTGTTCAGTGTTTCAAATTCTTGTTTGCGTTCGCTCAATGACTTCTTGATGTCATTGATCTCTTTCACTATATTCTCTTTCATCTTATTAATTTGATTTTGGAAATTTGTGCTCATCTCACTGATTAGTTCTCTCAAATTCTGCATCTCTTCTGGGACTTTGCTGTATTCCTTTTCTTGGGCCATGTCTTCTATTTTCTTAGTATGGCCCGTAATCTTTTGCTGGTGCTTAGGCATCTGGTTAGTTTGTATTTTACTTAGATGCTCTATCTCTTTCTCTTTTATGGGGTTTTAGTGGCAGGAGGCTGTAAGTTATCACTGCTCTTTGATTTTTGGCTCAACCTTGATTGTTAGGTTGATTGTTAGGATTGTTCCCCCAGTTGGTAATTGGTTGTAGAGTCGTTTCCTAGGGCCTTGGGCAGGGAGGCTATAGAGGCCAGGAAAAGACTCTCTTACTTATTAATTTTCTTATGTGCACTTCCTTGGTCTGCCAGGAGATGGCGCTTGTTGGCTGCTCTCAATTCAATGCCTGGTCGCAGCGTATTTGTTGTGACACAGACCAGATCAATGTGATAGAGCTTCCTGTCTGGGGGCTAGGAGCCCTGTGATTCAAACTTTCTGAGACAGTTCTCCAGACTTCTCTCATAGTGCCCCCCTTTACCCTTCTGAGTCCTCAACAATCAGTCCCTGTTAGTAGAGGAGGAGGTTGGGAGGTTTGTATAGCTTTAGCCCCTTGCAGGCTCCAAGGCAAACAATGGCGCAGCCCCACCCAGCCTGGAAGGGCTCTCAGGACAGGGCAGACCAAACCTGGGAGTCCAAAGCAGGGTCAGCCCCAGGCTCTCTCTCCCCTCTCCCGTGGTGTCCTCAACAATTAGTCCAGGCTAGAAGAGAGGGAGGTTGTGAGGGCGAATTTCTCCAGTCCTTTCTAGGCTCCCAGGGCAAACCGCCGTGTGGAAGGGTCCATGGGGCTCCACAGCCCAAATTTCAGGTCAGAACCTGAGTCAGCCTAAGGTTGTGGCCTTCTCTCTCCCCTTTCCAGGAGTGGCAGATCCCTGAAGCCCCCTTTGTCTGTGGTCGCAGGCCCAGGGGCCCGAGAATTCTGAAGAGTGTGGGGGAGGGAGGGTGCCGGCAGCAGCAGAAGCTGCTACTTCCGACTCACGGTTCTGTCATCGCGATTTCCCTCTTCTGTCCCTCTCTCCTCTGGGTGGTGTGCAGCCTTCACCTGTTGACCTAAACCCTAGAAGATCTTTTTCGGGGCTGTTTCAGCTTGTCCTCTAGCTATTTTTCTGGAGAAGAGATTTCCGTGTCTTACTAGTCTGCCATCTTCCCAGAAGTCCGGCAAGAGGTATTCATACATCCTGGGAAATAAGCTCTGAGATTCTGCAGCCTGGATCTTGCTGGTGTGTTGGAGAGGGGCTGGACTCCCTCGGCCCTGCTCAATCCTGGCTGCTCATTAGGATTACCAGGGGAGCTTTTCAAACACAGACGCCTGGACCCCCAACTCTACTCATTAAAATTCAAAACCTCTGAGGGTGGGGACCAGGGGTCAATATTTTTTTCAAAAGTTCCCCCAGATGGTTCTAATGTGCAGCTGGAGTTGAGAACCACTGGATGATCTTTAAGGTAACTTCCAAATTTGATATCCCATGATTCTGAAAAATTCCCTGAAAACAGGGAGGGAAAACACCTACCCCCCCCCCAGCCCCGCTCCCTCTTCTCCCACCCCCTGCGATGTCCTTTCCTGTGATGGCTGTTAGCTGGTGCTGGGAAACTCTTTTCTGAAGGAACCAAAAAGGCTGCTCGTGAAGGCAGCCACGCTTTGACCGCCTGACTCTCGCTGGAGGAGATAAAGTTCCCTTCCTAGGATGACAGCGATCAGTCTAGTCCTAAAAACCCTAGCCAGTTATGGAAACCCAGGGTTTTATTTTCCAGCTTAAACCAAAGTCCCGCTTCTCTGAAAATGTTATTTGTGAAAGCCCATTGGGATTTCCCAGACACCTGTTTCTCCCAGCAAGCGTTAGTCCACGTGAATGAGAGTGCTGCCCAGAACTCCAGCAAGAAGGAGTTCCGTGCTCGGCACAGCCCAGCTTTATGTCTTTGCTCCCAGCGTTGATCCCGGCGTTCCAGAGAAGCTGCTGGCATCAGACCCCTCATCCTCCTTCCCTCCTGTTATCTCCTCAGATTCGGTGACATCCAATACCTCTCACTGTCATAGCAAACGGGTGCTACGGCCGAGGCAGGCTCAACTCACAGAGAGCGGGGTCCCTTCTCCCCTCCATTATTAAGCGGCCTCTCACTGCATGGCAGTAGGGGCGTCACTGGCAGTTCCAGGCTGTGTCCTCAGAGCCGCGGTGCCCTGGCAGAGGCACGTCTGTCTCCAGAACTCCCACACCAGCCCCGAGGTGTGATCTGATTGGCCTGGCACGGGGCTTTGTGCATCCTGAACCAATCAGCGCTTCGGGGGCGAGCAGAGGTTACCTTTTTATTACTCTTTTTAAAAATATATTTATTTTTTATTTAAAAAAAAAAACGTATTTAGATTATATAAATGTTACATGAAAATATAGGGGATTCCCATATGCCCCGCTTCCTACACCTCCCACATTTTCCCACGTTAACAACATCTTTCATTAGTGTGGTACATTCGTTACAATTGAGGAAAACCTTTTAAAGCATTGCCACTAGGCATAGATTACAGTTTACATTGTAGTTTACACTCACTCCTGCACAATTTTGTAGGTTATGGCAAGATATGTAATGGCCTGTATCTGTCATTGTAATGTCATTCGGGACAATTCCCAAGTGCCCAAAATGCCCCCATATTTCACCTGTATTTCCCTCTCCCTGCCCTCAGAACCTCCAGTGGCCACTGCCTCCACATGAATGCTATAGTTTCTTCCATTGCTAGGCTCACAATAAGTCTATAGCAGAATACCAGTAAGCAGCAGGTAATCCCTGAAGACAGTTCTCGGCTGACTAGAATGGTCATATCTGGTTTCCATTGACCTGTCTGGCCCCTGTCTCCCCTTCTGTAAAATGGACTATCAAAGTTGCTTTACCTCAAAGGAAGGGAGATCAGTTGGGATAATTGTAGTGAAAAGGAATTTCAAATTTAGAAGGGGCTGCTTTTCCCCAGAGGGAGTTGCACTTAATTAGGTCCACTCTCCCCCGTTCAGGCTTCTGTGGCAACGGGAGCACCATGTGTCCTTCTAGTCATCATGTCGGCCTCCATACAGCTTCCACAAGGAGCCAGCAAGGCTGATTTGTGCGCGAGATGACAGAGGAGGCAAAGGGACCCTGTGCCGACACACACTGTCTTTCCTACTAGTCTGAAATCCCATAATTAGATGTTTATTTCCCTGAGATGTGAAACCTTTTCAGTTTTCCTGCGTCTTTTATTAAAATGCAGATTATGCAAATCTAATTATACTTAGATTTGACACCAAAATTATAACTCCTAAAAGGAAAATTTGATAAACTGGACCTCATCAAAAATTTAAAAATTTCTTCTACAAAAGACCCTGTGAAGAGGATGAAAGGACAAGCTACAGACTAGGAGAATATATTTACAAACTACATATCCCCAAAAAACTTGTATCTACAATATATGAAAAGCTCACAAAACTCAACAATAAAAAGCAAACAATCCAAATAGAAAATGGATCAAAATCCTCAACAAAATTTTAGCAAATCAAATCTAATCATGTATAAATTCAAAGACCAAGTGGGATTGATTCCAGTTCTGCATGGCTGGTTGAATATTTGAAAGTCAGTCAATGTAATTTACTATATCAACAGGCCAAAGAAGAAAAATCATATGATCATATCAACTGACATAGAAGCAAAACATTTGATAAACTTCAGCACCCTTTCATGCTAAAAAAAAACTCTCAGTCCACTAGCAACAGGGGAAGTTTCTCAACCTCATAAAGTACATCTCCAAAAAATCTCCTGCTAACATTATACTTAATGGTGAAAGATAAAATGCTTTTCCTCTAAGTTTGGGAACAAGGCAAGGATGTCCACTCTCCAATCTTACTCACCATAGTACTAGAAATTCCAGCCACTGCAGTAACACAAAAATAAGAACTAAAATCATACAGATTTGAAAGGAAGAAATAAACTGTCTCTACTTGCAGACGGCATGATCATCTACTTAGAAGATTCCAAGGAATATAACAAACAAACAAACAAAAATCCCACAAAAACTCCTAAAACTAATAAGTGTATTCAGTCAGGTGGCAGGATACAAAACTTACACTCAAAAATCATTGCATTTCTATATACTAGCTATAGTAATCAAAGCAGTGTGTTATTGGTGGATGGATAGACGCATCGACTCATGAATAGAGAACCCAGAAATAGACCCACACAAATATGCCCACTTAATTGCTGGCAAAAGAGGAAAAGCAATCCAATGGAGGAGAGAGAGCCTTTTCAATAAGTGGTACTGGAGCAATTAGAATTCTAAAGGCAAAAAAAAAATGAACTTCACCCTAAACCTCACACCTTAGCAAAAAATTTAGAACATGGTCTTAAATGTAAAACACAAAACTATAAAACTTTTATAAAAAAGTATGAGAAAGTCTTCAGGAACTAGGATTAGGAAAAAGAGTTCTGGACTTGTCATCAGAAGCATGATCCATAACAGGAAAAATTAATAAGTTGGACTTCATCAAAATTAAAAACATTTGCTCTATGAAATACTGGGAGAAAATATTTGCAAATCACATATTCAACAAAGGACTAGTATCTAAAGTATATAAAGAACTCTCAAAACTCAAGAGTAAGCAATTAACAATCCAACTAGAAAATGGGCTAAAGACATGAACAGATATTTCACCAAAGGGGACGTGCAGATGGTAAATAAGCCTGTGAAAACCTAATTAGCCGTTAGGGAAGTGCCAATTAAAGCCATTATGAGATAGCACTACAGACCTATCAAAATGAGTAAAGTAAAAATGGTGATAACACCAAATGCTTGTGAGGATGCAGAGAAACTAGAACACTCATACATTGTTGGTGGGAATTTAAAATGGTACAGTCACGCTGGAAAAACAGTTTGGCAGTTGCTTTCAAAACTAAAAATGGACTTATCATACAACCCAGCAATTACCATCTTGGGTATTTATCCCAGAGATATAAACACATATTGTATTAGTCAGCCAAAGGGGTGCTGATGCAAAACACTAGAAATCTGTTGGCTTTCATAAAGGGTATTTATTTGGGGTAGAAGCTTACAGTTACCAGACCATAAAGCATACGTTACTTCCCTCACCAAAGTCTATTGCCACGTGGTGGAGCAAGACAGCTGCCGACATCTGCAAGGGTCCAGCCTTCCTCTTCCTCTTAAGACTCTGTGGTCCCAGCTTCTTCCAGTGCAGCTGTGGGCTGGGATAAGTCTCATCTCTCTCCCAGAGCTCGTTCCTCTCTGGGCTCTGCTGCTCTGCTTTCGCCACAAGGCCAGGAGTGAATGGCTCACCTCTCTTCCTGGGGCCTCTGCCATGTCTATGGAGCCGTCTCTATTCCTCTGTGTTCTCCTGTGTGTTTACATGGCGCAATCAAAGCTGTAATCATAATTTAATCGAGTAAAGGCGAAACCTTTGAATGCAATACAATCTAGTATGCCCAGGGGAACAGACCAGTTCACCAACATAATCCAATTTCTATTTTTGGAATTCATAAACAATATCAAACTGCTACACATAGGTTCCCTCAAAACCCTGTACACAAATGTGCATGGCTTTATAGCTAAAAACTGGAATGAGCCCAGATGTTCTTTAACAGGGAATGGTTAAACAAACTGGGGTACATCCAAAGCATTGAATACTACTCAGCAATATAAAGGAGCAAATTATTTCTACACAAGGAGCCCGATGGTTCTCAAAGGAATTATGCTGAGTAAGTAAAGCCCATCTCAAAAGATTAAATGGTGAGGCTGCCGTGTAGCTGCCACTGCCGCTCGGCGATGGGGGTTCAAGGAGGACCGCTCGCTGGAACACAGATGCGTGGAATGCGCAACGATCCAGGCGAAGTATCCCAGCCGGCTTCCGGTGATTGTGGAAAGAGTGCCAGGCTCACAGACTGTTGCCACTGACAAGCAGAAGTACCTGGATCCACCTGGCGTCCCTGGGGATCAGTGCATGTGTGTCAGCGGGAAGAGGATCCAGCTTCCTTCTGCAAAGGCGGCCTCCCCATTTGTGGATAAGAAGGCCCACCCGTGGCCCAGCCTAACTGCAGCACAGCTCTAGAGAAGAAGACGGAGGTGGATTCTGGCATGCAGCCCACAGCAGAGAAGACTGTCGGCATCCGAGGGCCAGCTCCAGGCCAGCTGAGCCGTTTCCTGCCGGTGTACCTTGCAAATAGCCAGACGCCTCTGTTATTATGGAACTCTTCACACAGACCTGTTAGTGCATTAGCACCTGGATTTATTTAATATTGTGGAACGAGTCCCTTAGACTGGTAATTATCACGCAGAGTTTTGAGTTCTTCCTGAGCATTGTCCTATGGCTACACTTTCCAGGCAACGTTGTTTCCCCTGGGAGTCATACTTAATGGAGATGTTTCCATGTTGAAGTAAGGTAGGTGGGGCATTGACGTGAGAGGGAAGGAGAATGATGTGTTTTACTCTGGATTATGTTTGAAGTGCTGGCTGACTAGGTACTAAAGGCTTGCAGACTCAATCCTTCCCAGTCAGAACCCTGACTTCACGAGATTTTGCCAACTGCCAGTCATGTTGAATTGAGCTAATCTGTTCCTCTTTCTGACACTACTAATTTAGATAATTAACAATAAAACTTCCTCTTATAAAGGCAAAAAAAAGGACATACTGTATGACTCCATTTATATAGCATGCTACAAATGACAAAATTATAGATGGAGAATAGGGTAGTGGTTTCCAGGAATTAAGGAGAAGGGTAGGGAGGCTAAGTGCATACACACACAAACAAATGAGTGTAAAGCTGGTGAAATCTTAGTGAAGTTGGTGGACTTTACCAGTTTCCTGGTTGCGATACTGTGCTATAGCTCTGCAAGGTATTACCACTGTGGGCATTTGGGGGAAGGGCACGGGATCTCTCTGTAATGTTTCTTGCAATTTCGTGGGAATCTACAGTCACCTCAAAATAAAAAGTTGATTTTTAAAAAAATGCAGTTACTCCTGGGGAAAATATTCCCATATAATTGTACAAATTCTTTTCCACATCCATTTTCTCAACGGCCACCTATTCCTAGGAGGTAAAGCAGTGTCGCCAGCCGGCACTGTTTTTTGAGAGGAAACTGGGGCATGAAATGGCAACGCAGCCAAGGAAAGGTCATACCATGGATTCTAGGGCCGGTTCCCTTCAATATCTGTAGAAGGGACTTTCTTAGCCCCCATCGACCTATAAGAAAAACGAAAAGACATATAACTTGTCCAAGATCATATATTTAGATTATTAAACATAGCTCTTTTGGTTATAAATTATAGAAATAAAATCCAAGCTGGATTAAGGGAAAAGGGGGGCATTGGCTCAAATATCTGAAAGTCTATGGGTTTCAGGCACAGCTTGACCCAGATACTAAAACCAGATTGTCAGATATCCATCTCTCAATTTTAGTTCTGCCTTCTTTTGCAATAGTTTTATTCCCAGCCAGTCTCCTTCCAAATGAAGACAAAGGTAATGTATATTCTACCAGTTTAACAACCCCTTAAAAAAAAGTCTGTTTTCTAATACTTCTAGAAGAGTCCTAGAATTTATTCAGATGGGTCAGCTTGAGTCACACACACAGGAGAATGGATAATTCTGATTGCCCTGGGCTGAGTCACATGCTCACCCCTGACCAGAATCACCTGGACTGAGAATGGGGAGGACTGGTGGCTGAGCAGACAGAAAACATGCCCACAAAGGACCTCCAAGGAATCCGGGTAAACTGCAGATCTGGCTCAATGGAGCTGGATAAAGAGGCCACCTTTCCTGCTGCCACTTCCTCCCCTGCCCTTCCCACCATGTTGCTACAGGGTCTCGGGGACTGAGGGGCTGCTCTAAGCCACATAACAACCTGGGGCTGGGATCCCAAGGTGGTCTAAGAAACCAACCAGCCTTCCTGCTCTGGACACACCATGGACCTGCCTGCTTCAAAGCGTAGGGAGAAGACAGAGGAGTTAAAGGGCAGCGCTTTGAATCTTGCCTGGAGACAGTCGTACGTAAGCACTGAGTGGCACCCGCTTCCCCTCGGCTTAGTCTCGGCCCTCCCAAGGCCACCGAGGCAAGCCAGGAGCCTCCAGGATTTCATCCCTGGCTCCCAACATCCGTGCAACATCCTGACCTGGCCACGTGAGTGAGAATCCGTGCTTCTGCTTGGACGATGCTCCGGAGCCATTTTTCCTTGCAGAGCCCGTGAGGGTGGGTGTCTTTATGCTGAGCGACTTCCAGGAACCCCATCCCAGGCCCTGTGTGTGCTTTTGTCCCTTCCAGGGATCACTGCTCATTAGTCTTTCTCACGCTAGGAGTCTTCTCCAGCTGACGTATTTTAAATTAATGAGGAATTTGTTCCCATCCAACTAGCTAGCAACAGGCCCATTTTTTCTCCTCAAATGAATCTTGTAGGTAAAATAATGGGGAGAAAAAAAACCCAACATGTTTCTCTCTCCCACCCAGGCCCCACTTTTATTGCTTTTGGCAGCCCTGAGCAGAGCTAATATGTAAAAACCAGACACTTTATTGCCCTGTAATTGGCCCAAACCAGCCCAGACAGACAGCGTTTGCTGGGGAAGAGGAGAAGGGCTGGCAAGAGCTGTGGGCAGAGATGTGTTTAATGTACATTCGAACACACAGCTTCTTGGGTTGGATTTCCGTGGACAAAAGGTGGCCCTGGGTAGGCTAGGCTCAGTTAATCTCAAAATGGGGCTTTTAGAGGATATGGAGGAATGGGAATCCTCATCCACTGCTGGTGGGAATGCAGAATGGTCTAGTCATAGTGGAGGACAGTTTGGCAGTTCCTCAAAAGACTAACTACAGATTTGGCATATGACACAGCAATTCCAATGCTAGATATATATCCAGGAAAACTGAAAGCAAGGACACAAATACATACATGCAAACCAATGCTCATAGTGGCTTTATTCAGTTTTGCCAAAAGTTGGAATCAACCCAAATGCCCATCAGCAGCTGAATGGATAAACAAAATGTGGTACATATATACAACAGAATATTGCTCAGCTGTAAGAAGGAATACAGTGCTAAGACACGGGATAACATGGATAAATCTTGAGGACCTTATGTTGAGTGAAGCAAGCCAGACATTGAAGGACAAATTTTACATGACCTCTCTGATATGAATGAAGCAAATTGAGCCAACTCAGAGGGCTAGAATCTAGAAGAAAGGTTTACAGGATATAGAAAGGGAGAGGAAGATTGTGAGGCAGCACCCATATGGGCGAAATCTATGATAAGTTGTAAGTTAGTTGTGCGGTGAAGGGATATGACAGGGTGTGTAGGGAGACTATTTGGTTGGGCAGTGCAAGCTTGACAGGGGCTAGGGTAGGGAGGATGGCTTAGACGGTCCATGGGGCTGTGGGGAGGGCTGGGGGAGGGAAAAAAAAAAAAAAAAAAGCATTTTCTCCTCAATCTCCTGATTTGAAATGACGTGTGTTGACTGCTGACTCGGGTACAGGGAAGCCGTGTCCACCGTCTGCATGCAGGGAGAGCTCACTCTGAGGCTGGCAGATCGGCCCAGGTGTGTCTGCCTGGACCTGCAAAGCTCTGGACATGTGGCTCTCACAGCACCCACCTCGCAGGGCGGAGTGCCTTCTTCCTGGGTGAACGTGGTTCCTAGAAAGCAGGGACTTTCTCATCTTTGTAACATGGGAGATAGCAGGTGCTCAGTAAAGATGCTGTCACCTGCACCGATGTAAGGTGGATGGTCACATGCCTTGTCATCATACAGACACAGCCAGGTCATCCTTGGGACAGGTATGCATGCTGTGAAAGGTAGGGGTGAATGGGAGAGCTCTGCCCCACCTCTCCCTACCAGTACTGCCTCTTGACCCAGTGTGACAGTTAATTCCATGTGTCATCTTGGTGGGTAATGGCGTCCAGTTGCTGGGCCAAGCAATTTTGGCCTAATTGTTACTGTGAGGGTATTTTGTAGGTGGGTTTGCATCTATAATCAGTTGATTGCATCTATGGCTGATTGCATCTACAGTCAACAAAGGAGTTTGCCCTCAGCAATGTGGGAGTCTCCTCATCCAATCAGTTGGAGGTCTTAAAAGCCAGAGCTAAGGATTTCAGAAATCCGAAAGAGAAATTTCTGCCTCAACCTTGGTGAGCCAGCTTCCCCTGGGGAATTCAGACTCAACTTCAGCATCACATTTATTGGAGTCTCAAACTTACAGCCTGCGCTACAGAATTCAGACTTGCCAACCCCCCAGTCACACGATGTAATTCTTTACACCCTGACCAGTCTTGCTTCTCTGGAGAACCCCGACTGAGACATCCTGTTTGGGAGGACTCAAGGTGAACCGTGATACGCTACCACCTGGGACCCCCTGTCCTCCATTTCCCTCTCTGCTTTGTGTTAACTCCCCATTCTTCCCACTCTCTGCAGATTAAAGAGGATCCCACCCAGCAGGTCCTGTGATTCCCGAGCTACAGGGCCAGCAGATGGGCTTCCAGTGGCGGAGGGTTAATATAACACTCCTCACCCTCTGTCCTGACCTGGGAGGCGGGTTCACCTGGGAGAGGGCACAGCACCAAGCCCCAGAGGACACAAACACCCCCAAGGGAGAGCAAGACCAGGACCAAGGCAGGGCCGAGCACGAGGAGCCAGGCAGGGAAGTAATAGTGGGATTCGGAGGCCCCAAACTGCAAAAGATGCACGCAGCGAATCATTTCAGTTCCTGAAATGCCCCGGCCTCCTCTGCCCACCCCAGCCAGAGAAAGCCAACCCCACCCTGCTTGCCACACACAAAAAAAGGAGAGTAAGTGCTCAGCTAGTTAAGTGCCGAGGATGGTGCCTTGATGAGAGAGCATCTCTTCACCAAAGAAATAAACTTTGCTTGTGGAAGTTCTGGAAAGACTTTGGGTCGTGGTGGGAATCTTCCAAGCATCCCTGAAATTATAACTCACACTTGCTGTTTCCTAAGCCTGGCTCTTTGTGTGTGGGCAGGTCCCCGCCACCCCATTCCCTTGGAGGCAAGTGCAGGGCTTAGCAGCACTGACTCCAGCTTAACATCCATTAGCGTGGGAGGCCGCATCAGCTACTCCCAGGAAGATTCTGCTCCCACAGGTCTCTGAATATGAAATTCACCCTTTTTGGGATTAGGGGGTATATTTTGCTTTGTTTTTCAACCTGGCCCTGTAGTTCAAAGCCCAATAAGGAGTGAGAATCATCAGCATCAAAGTTAAAGAATGCTGGCCTTTAGGACTTGTTTTTTCTGGCCAAGCTGCCAGGAAAAACCAAAGCTTCCATTCTTCTCCCTGGAAACAGAACCCAGTGAAGTGAGCCTTATTACTCATCGGTGATAAAAAGCAAGCTGGGAAATATTTGGGACGTGGGCACACATGCAGAGTAATAGACGGGGAATTCGATGGCGTAAAGCCGACGGAACAGCTCCTTCTTGAGGGCTTATCCCACTGACGGTCCACTTTGTAGACCGAGATGAGAAGAGAGGGTGGGACGGAGACGCGGGGAACTGATGAACGCTGCGTGCAACGCGTGGCGCAGTACGTGGAGAGAGCTCCGGACGTGTGTGGAGCTGGAGAAGGCCCTGACTCTCCTAGGACGACCTTCGACAGCTGGCTGACCCCAGGAAAGTTGAATCGCCAGCCCCTGGGTCCTAACTGGTCCAACAGGAAAAACAAACAGAATCAAACAAGCTCTAATTGAGTGCAAACTATGTGCCAGGTGGCAAAATGGACTTTGAAGTTGGACAAACCTGACCTGAGTGCCTGGGTCTGTCGCCGATGAGCCATAACTTCATCACTCTAAGACTCAGTTTCCTCACTTATAAAACTGTACCTGGATGTAACAGGCGGTTTCAAGCCCAGCCCCAGCACTCTGACTCTTCCAAAAGAAACACAAGGGAGCAGATGTGGCTCACGCAGTTGAGTGCCTGCCTCCCACATGGGAAGTCCCGGGTTTGGTTTCCGGTGCCTCCTAAAGAAGACAAACAATGAGCAGACATTGAGCAAAAACAATGAGCAAGACAACAAGCAAACAATGAGCAGATGAGCAGGGAATGGATGTGGCTCAAGCAGTTGAGCACCTGCCTCCCACATGGGAGGTCCCGGGTTCAGTTCCGGTGCCTTCTAAAGAAGACAAACAAACAATGAGCAAAAAACAACGAGCAGACAATGAGCAGAAACCATGAGCAAAAAAAAAAAAACAATGAGCAAACTGAGGGGGGGGTCTTGGGGGGATGGGGGGCGGGGACGGGGGGGGGAGAAACACAAACTGGATACCCAAGCCTGAGAGCCTTTTAACAAAGAAGCAAGGTGGGATGTTCAGGAAGACTTCCTAAAACCCCTCCTCAAAGCCACCTTCCTAAGGGGCCTGCTCTTGCTCCCCATTTTCTCCACCCTGCCCCTCCCCCCGTCTGCCTCCTGAACAATCTGTGTCCTTTCTTCTTAGATCAGTGTCATCTCCACCTACCCTCCCCGTGCAGCACACGTAGGGGGGGGCGTGGCTGGCTGATTACACCTGAGAATAACCTGTTTCATGCTCATAGCTGTGTCACATGTTGACGTGAGGATCAAAGGCACCTCACACATCAGGTCTAAAGCAGGGAGGAGACTAAAGGACGCTTCCCTTCCCCTCCCCCCAGATGAAAGGCTCAAATGCATCCGTGAAAGAGCTTTCCTAGCACAGAGAATGAGAGACACAGCTTCTCAGGGGAGCGCAGTTCTAATGCCGAGATAAAAGGTGGGGAAGAAGCGGCTCAGCAGTTGTTCTTATATGGGCCAGCTCCCAGGGGGGTGGGCTAAAGGGGTGGAGATGGTGAGGGAGGAGGGAGACAGGGCGTGCAGAGAAAGGAGAGAGGTGAGTGAGTCCCCTTGGAAAGTCAGTAGGAAGCCACCTCCATTTGTGGATGCAGCCCGGCTGGGGCCCATGGCTCCCTCCTAAGTCCACCAGACACTCGCACCTTTGCTTCATTGCCTCCCTCTTTGTCTAGTGTTTGCCCTGACAGCACAACAGACCAAACCCAGAAGGAATGAAACAAGGCAGAAACTCCTGGGAGGCCTGGGTTCTTTCTCCACCAAGAGAAGGAAACCATGGTGCACGCCAGGGGTTCAGCCTGTGTTCTCGTCTCTTGGCATGGAGATCTCTGGCTCCAGCGCAAACGCCCCTCGCTCTGCTTTTGACTGGTGCTTTTCTGTTCCCCTGCCAGTCAACACCTCCTGCAAATTGGTTCTGCAGTGATGCCAATGAGGAAAAAAGAGGCCCACCAAGTGTGTGCTACGGGTTTCTCCCACCTGGGGACCTACTACCTGCCCAGCGGAGCCAGGGGTGGGCACAGCTATGGGGAGGGGGCACATTTAGAGGCTGGGCTGCCCTGTACCTCTTACACAGAGCACGTGGGGGAAGGGAGGCCAGGAGGTGATGTCTTCCTTTGTTTGACTGAGACCTGCCATGCTTGGTGGGCCAGGAGACAGGTGCCCACCCCACAGAGTTTCCCGGCACTTGAAGCCGGGACAGGGGCCCTTTTCCTTGAACCAGCTGCACAGGGTGCTGCAAGCGGACGTCTGCATGCCCCCCACCCCTCCAGGAGTCAGCTCCCGAGGCCAGGGCCTGCTGGAGAGGCCTGCCTGGTGGTGGGGCTCGCCCCCACCCAGGGAGCATGTGGGAGGTGCACCGGCATGCTCTGAAAGCAACTTACCCTCCCTGGAAGCCCCACTGCCCACCAGGCCTGCACTTGACTTTCAGTCATCGTTTGAGCCCCCCACCCCCTGGGTTGCACAAGAACCAGGAAGCTTACATAGTGCCAAGAAACAGGGAGCAGCCACGCCCCTCCAGACCACCCTGACCTGCTCCTTCCCCCAGTCCCTTAAGGGGGCTCGCTGCTTCCAGGCCGCACAGAGCGGGGCCCTCGGGGGCGTCGGGAGCTGGGCTCTGCGCTTGGGCCCTGGCGTCTGTTGCTGCAGTCCTCCTCCCTGAGGTCCTGCCCTCAGCCCAGAGCAATTCCAGGGAGCCGCTCACCATTCCTGGGTGCCTCTAACTCGGACTTTAACTGACTCCCTCTCTCTGTCTTTGAGTTCAGGTTTCCAGAAAAAGCAAAACCTGGTTTCTGTTTGCTTGACACACACCTCGTTAGCTCTCCACACCCAGCTCCTCTGAGGTGATGGGGTACCAGGCCAGGCTGCCTGCTGGAAGGTGGGGTGTGCGGGCGGGCGGGAGGCTGAGAAAGGGGTTGAAGCTGCAGATGCGGCTTCCTCAGCCCTCTGCACTCCCTGCGCCTTGCTTCCTGGCCCTGGTTTTGGACCCAGCAGACTCTAGCTGCTCTCATGGCCCTGAATTGCATCTCCCAGACTGCAGGCCCATGTCTTCTTAGAGCCACAGCTACGGTTTATTGAGGGTGAACCAGGTGCTAAGAGGTTTTGCATCAATTATCTTTAGCCCTCAAGACACTGGAGGTCTCGGGAAGGGAAGCGGCTGTGGCTCAATCAGTAGGGCTCCCGTTTGCCATGTGGGAACTGAACCCGGGGCCTCCTGGTGAAGGCAAGCCCGCCCGCACGGCGTGGTTAGCTGACTCAGCGAGCACAAGCAGCAAGGGGGGGATAAATGAATAAATAAATAAAATCTTAAAAAAAAAAAAAAAAAAAAGACACTGGAGGTCTTATTAAAGCATTGTCACTACTCGACAGGTGGGGAGACTGAGGCACAGGACGGTAAACTGCCCAAGACCCCAGAGCAGGCGGCTGTTGGAAGTGGAACTTGAACCCGGATCTGAGTGGTTCCAAAGCTGCCCCTCTTGGCCCCCAGCCCAGGGCCTGCTCCTGGCAGGGTGCGCAGCAAATGCATCTCCGCAGACTTCCTGGATGGCGAGGAAAGGCCGGGAAGGCGGGCTCAGCACCGACCCCCACTGCCTCCCCCGCCTGCTCTGAAGCCGCCCTCCTGCCGGAGCAGGGGACAGATGGTTTGGGGAGGAGAGAGGCCTATTCACATAAGCTTCAAGAACCCCCACCTCCAGCCTGGAGGGGCAGCTCTCCTGATTTCCACAAAGGGTGGCAGCACACGCTCAAGGCCTGAGGCAGGACCTCTTTTCACCGGCCTCCCAGAGAGCAGAGCTGTGTGCAGGTGAATTCTGGGGCCACCTCCCCCTGGCCCTGCCCCCACATGGACGGAATGTGCTTTAGAAGAGCGGCCCTTTGCGGGAGCTCGAGGGAGGGTGGGCTGGGGTGGTGAACGTTTGCGTGTGTGCACGAGTGTGTGCACGAGCGGGCGGGAGCGTGTCTGTGTGTTTTCAGACCATCGACCTGACTCCGCAAACGCCACCACCAGCCACCTCCGCAAGGTCGTGCCTAGTGGGCAGGCACGAGCTCGGCCGATCCCTGCCGGAGCAGAAGGCCCGTGGCACGGAGGGTGCCGGTTCCCTGGAGGCGTCACTGCAGCCCCCTGGAGTCCTCCTTGCACATTGGGTATATTGCATAGACAGAGAAGGCGGGCCCAGGGCTTTAAACCCTTCAGGAGAGGCAGCGCCTGTGTAAAAGCTACTGTGGCCTTGCGTGAGGTTTTACAGGGGGCAGCTGCTGTCTCTGAGCCTTTCACAGGTTAAACACAGGACTTCAGAATCCGTTTTTTAAAGATGGCTTTAGCCCGGTGGGATGAGCAGCCTCGAGGGCCCTCAGTCGAAGAGGAACAAGAGGTTCTGGAGAACTCTCCAGAAACTAACAGAAAAGAATGAGCGAGAAAAATGTGAGCAAGACGACTTGGCAGCTTCTTGGGTCTGAACGAGGCTGTGGGCAGACTATGTCTGGAGGAGCCCAGAAATTCTGAGATGTCTGGCTTTGCTCTGACTCGCAGCTGCTCTGTGCTGAAGGTTTGCTGCTGAAATGGGCCATGTGGGGGGATAAGAGATGCGTGGGGATGGAGGAGGCAGGCTGGAAGGGATGCTGGCCCAGCGCAAGCCCTCCTGGGGAGGAGGGCCGGGAGCGCAGGGGGGCATGGGGCTCGCCAGTGGGGTGCTGGGCGTGCAAGTGGGAGCCGTCACTCCCGGGCTGCCCTGGGTGGGAGGTGCTGGCTGAGCTCAGGCTGCTGCTGCACTCCCGACAGGTAACAGGTGACCAGGCTGGGCTTCTGCGTGCTGGCCTAGCCTGACGGTGCCCAGGGGCTTGCAGGCACTTTCTCACGTCATCCTGGTTTTCCCTCTTTCGCAGAGGCGGGGAGGGAGGGAGAGGGAGCTGGCCCAGCCCTCAGCTCTGCTGAATGGCTCCTTCCCTGGGCTGTGCCGCCCTGGGAAGATGCCCGGCCCCAGGTGCCCCTGCTGGGAGTGCAGAGCTGCTGTAGGCCATCCCTGCGCAGGCTGGCTGAGAAAGCAGCGAACAGCTGGTGCAGTTGGAGGCAAAGACCCCCAAATCTTAAAGCATTTTAAAGAGTGAAAGTCTGTGAAAAAAAAAAATCTTACAATATTCCAGCCAATATGTCCCTTAGGGATGATTCAATCCACTTTTTCAAATGAACGAGATCCAGATAATTACGTACGATACTTCAAGAATTCATTTTACTGGTACCGAGCAACGACTGGAACCTACATTTCCAAATAGTTGAAAGCACTCTCCATTTCACGCACACTAAAAAAGGTCCTTAAAAAGGGGTAGTTGGCAGAAAGCGGATGTGCCTCAATCGATTGGACTCCTGTCTATCATATGGGAGGCCCCGGGTTCGATTCCCAGGGCCTCCTGGTGAAGGCAAGCTGGCCCACACCTGCGGAGAGCTGACGGCCCTCGCCCACGGATGACACAGCAAGATGATGCAACAAAGGCAGGCAAGCAGACACAGAAGAACACACAGCGAATGGACCCAGAGCAGACAGCAAGCACAGATGGCAAGGGGGAGAATAAATATTTTTTTTTTTTTAATCTTTAAAAAAAAAAAAAAAAAAAATGGGTAGTTGGGGAAGTGGATGTGGCTCAGGCAACTGGGCTCCCACCTACCCCACAGAATGTCGCTGGTTTGGATCCCAGTGTCTCCTAAAGAAGACAGCGACCTGGCGCAACAGGCAGACACAGCAAGCTGACACAAGAGACACAAGAAGATAAAACATAATGAGAGACACAAAAAAGCAGGGAGCAGAGGTTCCCGGTGCCTCCTAAAGAAGACAGTGAGTGAGCTCACGTGACTGGCAGGTGTGGCAAGCTGACGCAACAAGATGATGCAAAAAGAGATGTGGGAAGGAAAAACATAATGAAAAATGTTTATTATGAAAAACATTTTTTGTTGAAAAAGACAACAAAGCAAAGGTGACTCAAGCGATTAGGCACCTCCCTCCCATATCGGAGGTCCTGGGTTCGGTTCCTGGTGCCTCCTAAAGAAACAAGAAAGACAAACAGATACAGCAAGTGGAAAACAACAAGGGGGTGGGAAGAAATAAATAAATGAAATAAATATTTAAAAAATTCTTTTTAAAAATGGGTAGTTGTACACTGTGCGCAGATTTGTTGCAATGGCTATAAAGTTTTCCTACTGCATGAAGTAGAACGCTACCTACAGTTGGCCTGGCTAAAATCAATGGGCTCACTGTTTTTACTAAATCCATAAAAGCGCTCATCGTTTTTCGTTCCCAGCATTTACTGAGGCTTTCCAGAGGTTGGAATAGCCAATGTCTCTCAATTCAGCTGTGAGGGAAGACCAAATTGGTGATTTTATTTTCCCTCAACAAATGTTCCTCAAAAGACCTTTAAAATAATTCTAGGGATGATTCCTTTCTAAAAATAGCTATTGCACTATTTAAACATTTGCACTAACTTATGGGTGAAATAGGAACCTGGGCAGTTCAGTGGGGAAGACAAGCCAGAGAAGGGAGCACTCTGATCAAGTGGTAAATCTAGAAGCATCACTGGGAGTACTCTGCAACCACGTGGCATCGCTGGGAGCACTCTACAACCTCATGGCATCACTGGGAGCACTCTATGACCACGTGGCATCGCTGGGAGCATTCTGTGATCCTGTGGGGAGTCCAGTGGCATCGCTGGGAGCACTCTACACCACGTGGCATCACTGGGAGCATCCTACAACCATGTGGCATTGCTGGGAGCACTCTGTGATACTGTGGGTAGTCCAGTGGCATCACTGGGAACACTCTGACCACATGGTATATCCAGCGGCATCACTGGGAGCACTCTGTGATCCATGGTATATCCTGTGGCATCACTCGTAAGGACTGCAGGGATGTGGGGGCCAGAAGGGCCATGGAGGACTGAGAACTCTAAGAAGGCAAGAGTAGAGTATTAGGATTTGATTACTTAGAAAGAATTAGGGCCTAAATGGAAATTAAATAACTAAACCAATAATTTCTTTCTTTCTTAGAGATTATTATGTCCAATAGCTAGAGCTGTAATATAAAAATTAGAATTATGTTATAATTAATTTCTACTATATTTGAATTATTTACATTTATAAATGTTTGTTGCTATGCTATCTACTTTTTATAATTGATTATATTAAATCTAACCTGGCCTTGCACTCTCCTTTAAAATTGGTAATTTTTTTTCTATCTCTTTTTCTATTTATTTCACAATTTTACAATAAAGGAATTTTTAACAGCTCCAAAAAAAGCCATTGATTAGACACTCTGGTTAGATCATGTGGTAGGTGACTATATCTCAATAAAACTGCTTAATAAGCAAATAAATAATTGTACAAGAATAGCCAGAAACAACAGCTATGTACAGCAGGGGAAACAGATTGAGAGGTGAGGAATTTTCTTGTTTGTCTGTTTATTATTATTTTATTGAAATAATGAAAATGCTTTAATAATGATTGAGGTGGTGAATGCACAACTATATGATTATACCAAATACTATTGATTGTACAGTTTGGATAAATTGTATGCTTTATTAATAAGTATCAATAAAATTGATTTGATAAATAATTTTTTAAAAAAAGAGCAGAGCTGGAAAGATGACTGCGTTGATGCACACAAGCGTTGATTTTCGCTCCTTCTTTAGCTCTCCCTCAGTCTGTACAACGAGATTTCTCTGACTTACAGGCATGGTTCCCTCCTCGGCCTCCATGCTGGAAACCTTGCATTGCTATTGACACAAAAATCTTCAAACTTCTTCAACCTGGTTTCTATCCTCCCTATTCCAACAAAATGGCCAATAAGCATATGAAAAGATGTTTCACATCTTTAGTCATTAGGGAACTGCAAATCAACACCACAGTGAGACAGCACTTCACAGCCACTAGGGTGGGTATTATTATGAAAAAAACAAACAGAAAATAAGTATTGGCAAGGATGTGGAGAAACTGGAACCCTCATACATGGTGGGTGGGATTGTAAATTGGTGCAGCCACTGCAGAAAACAGTTTGTCAGGTCCTCAGAGAGTTAAACATAGAATACCATATGGTCTCGCAATCCCACTTCTAGGTATATTCTGCAAAGAATTGAAAGCAGAGACTCCACCAGCTACCTATACCCAGGTGTTCACGGCACTGTTATTCACAATTGCCAAAAGATGGACACAACCCACGTGTCCATCAACAGATGAATGGATAAACAAACTGAAGTTTTACATGCAATAGATGATTATTCACCTGTAAAAAGGAATACAGTTCTGATACATGTGACCACATGGATGAGCCTTAAAAGCATTATGTTGAGTGAAATAAACCAGATGCAAAAGGACAAATATTGTATGATTTTACTCATATAAGCAAATTTATAGAGACAGAAAGTCGATTAGAGGTAATTAGGGGCTGGAGAGAGGGGGAATGTGGAGTTATCGCTTAATGGGTACAGAGCTTCTGTTTGAGGTCATGAAAAAGTCTTGGTAATTGTATTAGCCAAGGTGGTACTGATGCAAAATACCAGAAATTGGCTGGTTTTTATAAAGGGTATTTATTTGGGATAGAAGCTTAAAGTTACCAGGCCATAAAGCACAAGTTACTTCCCTCACCAAAGCCTGTTGCCACGTGTTGGAGCAGGATGGCTGCCGACATCTGCCAGGGTTCAGGCTTCCTGGGTTCCTCTCTTCCCAAGGGCTTGCCTCTCTCCAGGCTCAGGCTTGCGGCTCTCCACAAGACCAGCTGTAGACTATCAGGTGAATGACTCATTTTCCTGGGGCCTTCTCTCCTTCCTCACAACCAAGCTTCTCAGTGCACTAACTTGCCCAGGCTCCAGCATTAAAACTCCAGCCTCCCTTCTCTGCCACCAAGGGGATGGGGATGCAACGTCCTCCTACTGACATGGCCCAATCAAAGCCTTGATCATTATTTAATCAACTAAAAGTAAAACCTCTGAATCCAATATAGTCTACTATGCCCAGAAGAAAAGACCAGTTTATAAAAATAATCCAATATCACTTTTTGGAGTTCATCAATAATATCCAAGTGCTACAGTAATGTCTGGTGGTAGTGGTAGCACAGCGTTGTAAATGTAATCAATACAAGGGAACTGTACACTTAAAAATGGTTAAAATTGGAAATTTTGTGTTATATATATATATATATATATATATATATTACCACAAAAAATACATAGAACTGAATAAAAACAAAAACACAACACACCAAAATTTGTGAATTGCAGCTAAAGTAGTGCTGATGGGACATTTATGGCACTAAATGCTCACATTAGAAAAAGGGAAGATCTCAAGTCTATAATCTAGGTTCCTACCTCAAGAAACTAGTAAAAGTAGAGCAAAATAAATCCCAAGCTAGCAAAAGAAAAGAAGTAGTAAATATGCAAGCAGAAATCAAGGATATTGAAAATAGGAAAACAATAGAGAAAATTTGATGAAATGAAAAGCTGATTCGTAAATAAATAAATAAGCTAGATAAACCTCTAGCAAGACTGACAAAAACAAAAAGAGTGAAGCTATAAATCACCAGTATCAGAGGACTGAAATAGGGGATATCATTACAGATCATGCAGCCTTTAAAAAATCATAAGGGAGGGAAGCGGCTGTGGCTCGATCAGTGGGGCTCCCGTTTGCCATGTGGGGGGCCCCGGGTTCGGTTCCCGGGGCCTCCTGGTGGGGGCAGGCCCGCCTGCACGGCGTGGTTGGCTGGCCCAGCGAGCACAAGCAGCAAGGGGGGGATAAATGAATAAATAAATAATTTTTAAAAAATCTAAAAAAAAATAAAAATAAAAAATCAAAGGGAATACTATAAATAACTATGCTCATAAATTTAAAAACTTAGAAGAAATTGACTAATTCCTCAAAAACCACAAACTACTGAAATTCAACCAAGATCAAATAGACAATCAGAATAGCCCAATAACCACTAAAGAAATCAAATTTATAATTTGAAAGCTTCCCCTTTCCAAACATTTGCATGGTTTCATTGGAGAATTCTACCAAGCATTTAAAGAAGAATTAGCAGCAATTCTACACAATCTCTTCCAGAAAACATAACAGTAGAGAACATATCCCAGCTCATTTTATGAGGCTAGTATTAGCCTGACACAAAAGCCAGAAAAAGACAGTATAAAAAAGAAAACTAAGACCAACCACTCTCATAAAGTCGGATGTAAAATCCTCAAAAAAATATTAGCAAAACAAATCCAAGTAGAAAAAGATTTATCCACCACAAACATTATTAAACATGTGGGATTTTTTCCAGATATGCAAGGCTTGTTCGGCATTGAAAAAATCAATCATGTTAGACATGTATCAATAAGCTAAAGAAGAAATATCATATGATCATATCAATAGGTGCATCAATAAAACGTTTGACAAAATCCAATACTTAGTCATGATAAAAATCTCAGCAGCTTAGGAATGAAGAGGAATTATCTCAAATTGATAAAGAATAATCTACAAAAAACCCCACAGCTGACATCATGATTAATGGGTACAGACGGAATGCTTTCCCACTAGGATTGGGAACAAGGCAACAAGGCCCATTCCCACTCTTATTCAGCAGGTGCGGGAAGTGCTAGCCACTGCAATAAGGCGAAAATAAGAATATAATCTAGAGATTGGAAAGAAAGAATTAAAACGATGGCTATTTGCAGATGACATGATTGTCTCCATAGAAATTCCCAAGAAATTTACAAAAGACATCTAGACTAGTAAGTGGGCTGAGTAAGGTCACAGGATGCTTGATCAACAAACAAAAAGTAATCTCAATTCTATATAAAAAAAGGAACGTGTGGAAACTGTAATTAAAACACAATTCTATATATAATTGCTCCAAAGAAAATGAAACACTTAGGTGTACGCTTAGCAAACTATGCACGGGATCTTTATACTGAAAGTTACAAAATGCTGACCAAAGAAATCCAACAAGATAGAAAGAGAAACTGAATTCATAGATCAGAAGACTCAACATAATAAATGTGTCACTTCTCCCCAGATTGATCTATTTGTTTAATGCAGACACTATCAAAATCCCAATGAGACTTTTGTAGACAGAGACAAGCCTATTCTAAAATTCGCACGGGAAGGCACAGGCCCTAGCATAGCTGAAACCATCTTGACAAAGGAGAGTCGGGAGAGGACTTACTCTACCTGCTGTCAAGCTGCTATGTGGCTCCAGTAATCAAGACGGTGTGGTTTGGTGGAAGGACAGACATCCAGATCAAATGGAAAACAGAAACAGACCCACACAAGTATGCCCAGGTGATTTTTGACCAGGGTGCAGAAGCAACTCACTGGAGGAAGAAGAGCCTTTTGATAATTTGTGCTGGAACAACTGGACTTCCACAGGCCAAAATAAACAAACCTCCACCTAATACAAAGGTAACTCAAAGTAGATCATGAACTTAAATGTAAAATGCAAAATTCTAAAACTTTTAGGAAAAAGAATAGAACTAGGAATAGGATTAGACAAAGAGTTATCAAACTTGATACCAAAAGCATGACCCATTTTTTTTTTTTAAAGATAAATTGGACCTCATCAAAATCAAACACTTTTGCTCTGTGAAAGGTCAAGTTAAGAGCATGAGAAGACAAACTACAGACTGTGAGAAAATATCAGCAAAAGACAAGTATCTGGAATATAGAAAGAACTCTTAAAACTCAAGAGTAAAAAAACAAACAATTAGAAAATAAGCAAAAGACATGCACAGACACTTCACTGAAGAGGATCTACAGATGGCAAATGAACACAAAAAGGGATGTTCAACCTCACTTGCCTTCATGGAAACACAACTTAAAACCCCAACGAGATATCACTACACACCTATCAGAACGGCTAAATTAAGAAATAATGAAAACATCAAATTCTGGCAAGCATGTGGAGAAACTGGGTCACTCACATCGCTGGCGGGAATCTGTAATGGTTGCCACTCTGCCACTCTGGAAAACATTTTTGCAATGTTTTATAAAACTAAACACGCAATTACCATACGACCCAGCAATTGCACTCTTGGGCGTTCATCCTAGATAAATGAAAATTTGCATTTATGTCCACACAAAAGCCTGTACATGAATGTTCATATCAGCTTTATTTGTATTAGCCAGAAACTGGAATTAGCCCAGATGTCCTTCAGTAGGTGAACGGCTAATTCCATCAAATACTACTCAGCAAGGAAAAGGAACAAGCAGCTGATAATGCAACAACTTTTTATAACATTTAAAAAATGACAAAAAGTTAGAAATGGAGGACAGATTAGGGGTTGCTGGGGTTAGAGAGGGGCTTTGGGGGCAGGAGGGAGGTGTGTGTGATTACTAAAGGGCTTTGTGAGCATCCTGTGGTGTTGAACTGCGTTTCGGCTTGACTGTGTGGTGGATCCACTAACCTACTCAGGCAATAAAACTATATAGCACCTAACACACACACACACACACACACACGGGTACAAGTAAACATTTGGGAAACCTGAATAAGTCAATATCCTGGTAGGGGAGTGGGTGAAGCTCAGTGGTTGAGCGCCTGCTTCACATGTACGAGGCCCCAGGTTCAGTCCCTGGTACCTCCTAAAAGAAATATCCTGGTTGTAATATTATACTATCACTTTGCAAAATGATTGGGGGAAACTCGGCATAGCGAACAGGAATCTCTCTGTTTGCTGGATCATCTTCCTCACTGAGGCTCTCGATGAAGCCTGGGAATTCCATATTATAATTAGTGATATTTCCTGATGAAGGAGGCACGAGAGATCATAGGCTTCTGCTCAAAAGGTACCTGGAAGAGTTTTGCTTATTCGGCATTTACCCCTTTCCAAGGGCAAGTGTGCAGGTGGAGACCATTGGCACACGTTCTCAATACATCTTCTGCATGTGTTAGACACACACATCACAAGCACAACTGTACAACCTGCTACGGGATGGCGAGAGACCTGAGTGGTGTGTCTCCCGGCAACCGTCAAACAGCATCAAGCAACATCAAACACTGTAAAATCACTGGACACGGCCCATGTTTGTTATCCGGCTTCTGCCAGGAGCGTTTCTTTCCTGTGTGTCTTTCAGCTCTCATCAAGCACAACAGTGGCGAGCATTTGACAAATGATCAGTGTTGCTTTTGTCTCCAGGGCCCTAGGTTGCACCTGTCTATTCCAGATGAGAAATGAATACTTGCGATTCAATTCAACAAACAAGTTTTGAGCATTTCCTATATTCAGGGCACTAAGCTAGGGTCTCTCAGGGAAGTAAAGAGGCATAAACAATAGGTCCTGCTCTCAGGCAACTGACAACAGAGCAGGGAGGGTCTTTGTGCAAAGTGCTACAGTAGAAGCACCAGGAGGCACGCCCTGGGGACTGGGCCAGGGGGTCGTGGGTGGGCTGGGGTGGCAGAGGGTTTGCTGGGAGAGCTGTGAGCCGCAGCGGCTGAGCGCGTCCTGGGAATCAGCCTGCCTGCATCCAAGCCTGGCTTCACCACGTACCAGCAGGGCGTCTTGGGCAAGCTCCCACCTTTAGAATCAGGAAAATACTCTCAACCACGCCGACTACGGCGTGGGGAATAAAAGGTAACACGTGGGCCCTCCCTAGCACAAAGCCTGGCGCGCGGCAGGTGCGTCATAAAAGTTGGCTATTATTATCTGAGCGGGTGGGATGAAAAGACCAGTAAAACGTGGGACCCGCTTCGGCTGCTCTCAGTCGCATGTGCCGGCAGCCACCAGAGCGGTGTGCTCTCTGACAGATGGAAGCTTCGAGCCTGGGCCTCATCGGGCCCTGGCACGGCTGCCTAATGCAGGTGCGATTTGCGCCGAGATCAGCTTTTGCACAGGCCACTTAGCGAGGACAAACACGACATGGGCTGAGGCCCACAGAGCAGGCGGCCGGCCGCTGCGCCTCTCTCCGTGCCTGGCTCCGCTGTCACTGGGCACCGTTGCACTGGGCGATTTGCAAAGCCGCAGCGGGAGGCTTGTTCTCAGGGTTGTCTGTCGTGCAGGGCGCCTTTCGTCCCTTGCTCCCCATGAACGATGCGGTCCCAGGAGAGGGACCTGCTGGGGGCCTGCCTGGCAGAGAGATTGCATCTTGCAGCTCGAAGCCTCTTTTTTGCACTTGCTCGGAATCAGCTTTGGGGGGTGCTGTGAAACACAGCCGAGCCTTCCATGGATTCATCTGTCCTGTAGTTAAAGGGCTTCCTGGGACTCCGCCTTCTGTGCCCAGGACCCCCAACTCTGGCCCCAGAACTCGGCAGAGCCTGGCTTGTTCAGTCTCCGTCAGATATTCATTCTTGTGTATCTTTTTGTTCTCTGTAGGGGGCTAGAGAATAAACCAGAGCTTAAAATCTGAGATAAAAACTGGAAATTGTCAGTTTGAAGACCTAGTAAATTTTGCCTAAACATAATAATAAAGAGGGATTTTTTCCAGAAGGAGTAATCATGGAATGGAAGACAGGCCATTTGTTTGCTTTCTTGACTCAGAAGGTTGTATAGGAAGCCTGGTGGGGCAAGACGGGGGCTCTGGGGCTCAAGCCAAGCCCCCCTGTCCCCAGTGGCCGTAGGGGTCCCTGCAGGTAAACAGCTGTGAGGATTTTCAGCTTCTGCAGTTGTGTAACCTGAAACCTAGAAAGTGGCAGAAGCCATATACCTGAGTGAAAGGACAAGGACAATTACCCAGGGTACCCTGGGTGCTCACTGGCCAAAGAAGGTGTAGGCCAGGGTGCGGCGAGTGGGCTGGCAGTGCAGCTGCCCGAGGGCAGGGGCTCGTGGCCAGAGCGAGGGGATCCCTGCCTCAGAGGCTTCGCATGCCATGGGCTGCCGGTCTGGAGTCAGGAGAGCCCCACCCCAGCCACCAACCCCCATCTCGGGCAAATGTGCTCTCCCGAGGCTACAGATTCAAGGCCTGGAATGCTCTCTCCAGGTTTGAAGGCGTATTCCTTGTTTAGAGAGAGTAACTCCCTTTTGCCCCTTAGCCAGAGTCCCTGGGTCTAGAGACTCCAGTGCTGATCAAAATGTCACCCCCAGAAGCACCAAGAGAAGGCTAAGGGCCACAGCCTGGAGACAGGGCAGACTGGACCCCCTGCGTCGAGAGGGCTCTCCCTTCCTCTCTGGTGAGAGTGCCCAGGAGACCACCACGTGCCCGGCCCCTGGGGTGGCTGGAGGCACAGCACTGCCCCTCCCCCCTCTGTCCTGGAGAAGCCACCGCAGCTGCCTGTGCTGGCCAGTCCAGACCCTTCCTCAAGGCTTAAAATGTCCCCCGTTTGTTAAAAAGCAAACACACGAAACAAAAAGCAAGCCCGTGCTCACGGAGCTGGTGAGCACTGGCTAGGCAAGGACAGAGCTTCCTGTGCCTCTCGGTGGACTGGTCACGCCTGCGGGACTGAAAGGAGGTGCAGCCAGGCCAGGAGATGACCAGGACGGTGGAGGAGCCTAAAACCAGGTTACCACAGAAACAGCTGGTGGGCCTGGGAATGAGGAGAGCAGGGGGCGCTGACAGGCTGTGGGGCGGAGGAGGAAGGACCCTTGCTCTGTGTGGCTCCAGGCACGGAAGCAGGACCAACAGCGGCCATCTGGGGGGCTGAGGGTTGGGAGTCAGTGCCACGTATGTGAGCTTCGAGCCCCTGTTGAGAGATTCCCACAGGGGAGTGCAGTCACCTTCCCAAGTGACCCAAGAAGCAGTGCCTCTATCTGGGAAGGCTGTCCTCAGAGCCCCTGGCTTGGAAGACGGTGTCCTCAGAGCCCCTGGCTTGGAAGACGGTGTCCTCAGAGCCCCTGGCTTGGAAGACGGTGTCCTCAGAGCCCCTAGCTTGGAAGGAACATGCACGGAATGTGAGAAGGGAAAGGGGTGCTGCTTCTTCCTACAGACCAGCCAGACCCACCCTGGGGGTGGACAGTGGGGTGACAGGCCCTACAGGCAGATGCCCCAGCCCACCCCAACCTTCAGCACGATATGGGAAGAAATGGCCCAATGATGCCAAGGACCAATGGGCACCGTGCACGGCTGAGTGCCTGCCCTTCCTTGGCTTTGTGGAACTGGGTGCTCAGGGCCCCATCAGGGGTTCTGGGGGCGATTCCTGCTCTGGGTGGAAGGTGGGGCCCTGTACTCCCAGGCTCCCCCACAACCCTGAAGGGCGGCATCTAGTGCTGACACACGGTTAGCTCCAAGCCACTACAGAGCAGGCAGGCTCGAGGGAGCGGCCCCTGCCGCGGGCAGCCTGTCCTGGGCCTGCATGTGCTCGGCTCTGTCCTCTTTCTGTGCCAAGACGTTTCCAGCGGCATAGCTGGACCCTCCTCGTTCTGCGTCTCCACCTACACACTTGCTTCCAGGGCCCTGCCGGCTTCCCTCCGGTTTTTCCCAGGAGCTTCTTGCCCCTGGATGCAGCTATCCCATGCCCAGCCTCCCGCGGGGTCTCCGTCAGCCCCCACGGGCTCCTGGAGGGCTGGGCCCAGCTTCCTTTCGGTTCAGTTTGCACGGTGACCCACTGACCTACTTTTCTCTCTGCTTGGCATAACTCAGCAGCCTTGCAAGTGGAAACTCCCCTCCTCGGATTTGTAATGTTTCATTTCTGTGACAGGAAACAGGAGGGCACCGGCCTTGCAGACGAAAAGATAACGTGTCGGGGTCCACGGCTGCCAGCTTCGCTCTGTTTAACTGCGCAAACGTCACTTATCACAAGAGATGTGGCAGATTTAGCTTTTCTTTTTCTTTTCCAGCTTATAGCTCAGGGTTCTCTCCTGCATGCCTATTTGGTTTACTACTCCCATTTTCATATTTAAATGAAAAACAAATTGACTCATTTACCCTGAGAGTCTCATCTTGACAGAGATTGAAAAGTGTGTGTGTGTGTGAGTGTGTTGGTCATGTCTGTTTTGCTTCAGAGGATTGGGATGTCTGGGATAGAATGGGTCATTCAAAAAGAAGGAAATTCCCAGAATGTCTTCAATCATCTGCACAAAACCAGAGTCTGAAATTTCTCTGGAAAAAGCTCACTGACAAAGCAACAATCACAGACAAAACCAAATCAACGTGGCAGTCTGTTGCAAATGCCACGGCGTCGCATTATATTTATATCTTCACAGAAAGCTGCAACCAGTTGAGGATTTACTTTCTCCTGCTGTGTTAGCTGATCTGGAGGAAGAAGAAAAGGTGACAGGTACGTGATCACGCTGTGACTCAGAAGTGGGGTGCCCTGGACTGGGTCACCAGGCCAAGGAGGAGGGGTGGCTGGCTGGGGAGGGAAGCTCTTCTGTGAAAAGAGGGAGAAGGCCGTGTTGAGGCACCTTTGTGGAAAGCAGGCGCCCTTAGTAAGGAAAGGACCTGTCCTCCTCTAGACATTCCGCCCCCTTCGCAATTTACTGTTTTTTCACTACACAGTAATGCGCGCACACCTGCCACAGGAGTGTGAAGAGGGAGTTCCCTCCGCCCCCTCTTCCAGTCCCGATTCCTGCCCCAGGGGAACCACTCCTACGCCTGTCGTGTGCTTTCTTCCGGAAGGCTCCATGTCCTTCCCCCGTCTGGCGCTGTCTGCAGCATCCAGTCCAGCCCACCCTCCTCTTGAAGCCCCTGAGCGCGCCCGCTCTCTACCTCTCAGGCTGGGTCCTCCTGAGGGGAACCTCCAAAGGAGGTGGCCCCTTCCAACAGCAGGGCAGGCAGCCAGAACCAGCTGGGTCCCGGTGCCCACGCCACTCGAGCACGGGGTGCCATGTCGCTCTCCCAGCCAGAGAGCTCAGGCTGCTTATCTGGGCAAGGGGCCGCCTTGATGCCTTGGGGCAGAAGGATCCACGAGATGGTCCAAGTTGAAGATCTGGACCATCTTCATCCTATTATAAAGCCAACCTGGCATAATGATCGAAAGCATGGCCGTGGGGCCAGACACTGTCAGAACCCCAGCTCCACTGTTATTACCTGTGTTTTTGGACGGGTTTCTTAACCTCTCTGTGCCTCGGTTCCCCTATCTGCAAATGGCAGAAGATAGCACCCCTCGGTGGTAGAGGTCACTGCTGTCCCCTTCCCGATGACAGTTCAAGGCGGCGGCCGTGCTGGCCAGCCTCCTTGCGGCATGGCCGTGTGGCTGAGTCCTCTCCCACGGAGGGGAGTGGAAGTGACACGTGCTGTTTCCAGAGCGGGCGGTGAGAGCAGGCGAGCTTCCTCCACCTTCTTGCTCTCTGTTCCTGGAGCTCGGCAGCAGTCACTGGGGTGGCCGGGAAGCCCTGAGCAAAAGCAGCAGAGCTGCCCTCCCCCTTGGAACTCAGCTGGTCCCACGAGAGGAAACCAGCTTTCCGCCTGGTCCCAGCCACTGCGTTTTCAGGTCCCTTCCTTAAAACAGCTTTTGTTATCCTCGCCAAAGCCCTGCTTCACAGAGTCGTCGGAAGCACTGGAGTTAGTTAATGTAACGAATTTAAGGCAGTGCCTGGCAGAGTCAGCTCCTACTAATGATGATGAAACTAAGGAATCATGTAATTAGGAGGGAAGAGCTTGTGGAGAGCCATGCAGTCTACGTCAAAGCTAGGTGTAAATGAATTTTGCCTTGTGTGGAGTTTCCCATTGTCCATCATCCACCTAATCCAGAATTGACTGGCAACACAAAATGGAAAAGTGCCTGATGTTTTGGATCGTGTCTTTGGTTACGAATGTTCTTTATAAAGACTAAAATAGTGTATCCTGCTCAGAAAGTGATTAAAACCTTGTGCCAGGAGGACAGCAATGGAGTGTATAGCAGAGAAAAATAATTAGCAAGCAGGATGACTTCTCTCAATTGCCCAGAAATGAAAGTGTGAAAGGAAGGACTCATCGGCCCTCTTCGAAATAAGACTGCGGTATTTCTTTTTGTCTTTTTCCCTGTTTTTGCACTGCCGCATTGACACTTTGGTTAAGTGCATTTCCAGAAGACCCCGGGGTCTCCCACTCCTGCAAAGCTCAGTCTCTCCAGCCGTCTCTCTGGGATGCTCCTCCGGTTGCCTGGTTACTGGTGAAGGGAAGGAGGGCTGCAAGCAGAGGAGAGCTGACCCGAGGACAGCAGGGGGACTGCAGAATGACAGAGACGTCAGGAGCCTTTGTTTCGAGATGTGCAAGGAGGGCTCCGGCTCTGCTATGTGACCAACTGTGCAGATACAGTCGCCTCTGCTGCCAGTCAAGGTGACTGACGAGGCGGCCACAGAGGGCCACTCCGTGGTGATCCCCGCTTTGGACAAGAACGAGCAATGCCTGAACTCCTTCCAGCCCCCCTGGCTGGGGACACTGCCCGCGGAACTAAGGGAAAGCCGACATCTCCTGGACCAAACCTGAGAGCAGGAGGGCTGCTGTGCCAGGCTCACGGACCCCAGCCCCAGGTCCAGAGCGTCCTCGACGCTCACCAGCACCTGTGCACCAGAAGTCGCTGTGGAGCCCGCCAGACAGACGATGCTGCCGGCTGCCCGACTCCAGCCGGTGAGGGACCCAGGGTTCTGGATTCCCCGGGGCCCTCTGGACCTGGCCGAGTCCTCGGCATAACAAACGTGCTCCATGGGTATTTGACGAGCGCCTGCACGAAGGCTCAAAGAGCAGAAGGCAGGCCAGCAGCGTGGTCACATGCCCAAGCCCTGAGGTCAACATCCTGGTTCTGCCACTTACGGGCGATCTGATCTTGGTCTAGGTCCTGTCCTCCCTGATGCCTCAGTTTCTCATCTATACAATGGGGCTGAATATTCTTACTGCCCGGAGCTGTTGCTGCATTAGAGGTAAGACATGCAAATGCTCAGCATGGTGCCTTGACCTGATACTCGTTCAGTAGAGAGGGTGGCAGCTCCGTGGTCCCACCTGTTGTCCAGGAGGAATTGCTCAGCGTACCCACTTCCACATTCCAAAGTGTCCCAGGGTGAATGATGATCATATGGTCGCCCTATTGGCTTTGAGCCAGTATGCACGACCTCTTTGCCCTTGACACGGTGTGGGGCAGACCAGATGGCGAGGGACCATGCAGGACACAAGGCTCAAAGGGATTCTGTCCTCAAGGAGTCACCGTCCCTCTGGGGACTCGAGACAATTGGAAACGAATACTGTGGCCAAGAGCAGATGGGACAGAACAGAGCGGCGAGCCCCCCACACTGGGCCTGGAGGAGGGGGTGCCAGTGGCTGTTTAGACAAATGCAGGAAGACTCCTATGAGGGGCAGAGCTGGGCTGTTAGAAAACCCTCTGCAGACGATTCCACAACACTTCCCAATATTGGTTTCTCTCCAGGACGCCCCTTTGTTTTCTCTTCAGCAGGGAGCTTTATGGTCACATCGCAGATGACAAACAATGACAGGCAGGTTTATTGTCTTGGTTTCCCAGCTGTTAGGACAAACACCACAAACTGGTTTTGGCTTAACTGATGAGGATTTCTTGGTTCACGGTGTCGGAGGCTGGGAGCTGTGCATTCTCCGGGGTCAGTCAAAGGGCTCTAGCCGGCACTCCTTGGGCCCTGGGCTTTCCCATCACATGGTGACTCCTCTCCTTTCGCTTCCAGTTTCCCACTGACTTGCAGCTTCCGGCTCCACCCCATGGCTTCTTTGCCTGAATCCCTTCTGCTCACAAAGGACTCCAGGAACTGGATTAAGACCCCCCCCATTCAGTTGGGCCACACCTTAACCAAAATAACCTGGTCAAGAGATCCTAAATGGGTTCACATCCTCCGGAATGCAGATTAAGACTAAGAACATGCATGTCTAAATCAGGGGGGAAAACATCGAAAGAAACCCTAAACACGCGTGGCATGACAGGAAGTAAAAACTGAAGGTGTCTGGAAAACCCAGCTGCGACCTTACAAAGCCTTGCCCTTCGTTCGGCCCCACCGGGCAATCGTGGTTTGGGTCCAGAGCTGGGCAAGTTGGCCCTGGGAGACAGAGGAGGTGAGACCCAGTGAGCAAGCGTGTCCTGGTGCAGCCGCGTGTACCCAGTCCCCTTTACCATGACCACAGCGCACAGCGTCCTTGCTTCTGCCTTCCCCGGACGGCCACAGGGACAATTCTCCATCTCGGTGAAAGCCAAGAGCCTCCTGTGACATGGCCCAGCAGGAGGCAAGGGCATTCCGGCAACGGCATCGCTTCTCCAACACACACGCTATGTCTCGGCCTCCCTGTAACACAGCACCACAAACGGTGGCGGCTTCAAACAACAGAAATGTGTTCTGTCTCAGCTCTGGGGCCAGAAGTTCAAGATCAAGGCGTCAGCAGGGCCGCGTTCTCCCGGGGGCTCCGAGGAAGAATCCTTCCTTGCCTTGCTTCTGGTGTTGCCATGACTTGCACCTGCAAAGCTTCGCTCTCTGGCTCCACCTCACCTGACCTTCTGCTGTGACTCTTTGTGTCCCCTCTTCCTCCAGTGTGGCCTCATCTTAACAATTAATTCCCACTGCAAGCACTATTTCCAAACAAGGTCACATTCCGAGGTCTTAGGGGTTAGGAATTCAACACATCATTTCAGGAGACACAATTTAACCCATAACACTGTGTCTATGAGCCATGGAAAAGAACCGAGAGCTTTAAAAATTGAGGGCCATGTCTTACTTATTTTGTATCCTTGGCAGACTTTAGCACAGGGCTTCATCCAGAGTAGATTCTCAATAAGCGACTGGTAGAGAGATAAACAAGAGAACCAAGCCTGTATCTCCAGATTCTGGCATAGCAGCACGTGCCTGGGAAGCTGGGAGGGTAGGGTTAGGAGTAAGGCAGAGGAGGGTATCCCGCCCTAACTCTGGCCAGCTTCAGAGCCATCTATTAGTTTTGCCTGACCAGCAGCCCCTCCACCTTCCTTTGGCAAGAGCACCCCAAGTTTCCAGTGCCGCACCATCTCTTTCCCATGCTCGAGTCATATGATTTGGGTGGACCCGATTACTCCAGGCTCTGGGTGGACATGTGACCTGACCTGGAGAATCACAGAACCAAGTGAACGACATCACACTCTCAGCAAGGGACTCCTACACAAGAAGATGATTTTATCCAAATAAGCCCAGATGGCAATAGTCATAATTATCTGCCGACAATGGCCCTGGCCGTCTCTTCTCGAAAATGTGAGCAGATGACTGTGGTAGCAGATTCAGGTTACCTCGTCCTCAGAATTCAGAGTTTATACTGATGATTAAATGGGAACAAATTAGATTTCTATCTCATGTTGATAAAACTTGAATAAGAGCAGGCACCCCTTGGTCTGAGAACTGGACCCAGCTCAGCTACAACGAGATGCGTTTCAAAGTTTGCACGGGAATCAAAGTGGACTTGACAATGTGTCTCGAGATCTCACTCTTTAAATACGCACATTAATGCAAAACAAAGAAAAGACGCCTCACCAACAGCATGGTCCACTTGCTGACTTTGGAATGAGATTCTCAGAAAGTCTGCGACTTCCTCTGCCGGGGAACCCTGGGTTCCTGGCCGGTCCTAAGGTGCTGGTTGGTGCAACGTCACATTCAGTTCAGTGTCTTCCCGGCTGAATGTGAGCTCTGGGGGCTCCATGGCTGGGAAGCCCCAATCAATGGCCACAAGGTTGTGTCATCATGAAAACGTGCCAAGGCCAGGTGCCACTGGGTGGCAGAGGACAAGGTGGCCAAGACTGGGCAGCTGTCAGGTGACAGAGGACAAGGTGGCCAAGACTGGACGGCTGTCAGGTGACAGAGGACAAGGTGGCCACGGTTGGGTGGCCACTGGGTGGTGAGGGTGAGGTGGCCAAGGTCAGGTGGTCACTGGGTGGTGAAGGACTAAGTGGTCAAGGTCGGGTGGCTATCGGGTCAGAGGACGAGGGGATCAAGGTCAGGCAGCCACTGGGTGGTGCAGTCCAAGTGCATCTTATCTTTGGGCTCAGTTGACTGGAAGCCACTTTGCTCCAGAGCAAACATGAGGATTTGAGTGGCTTGTTCAGTGGCTGAGTGGAGGAGCAATGGGCTCGTCTTCCAAAGCAAACCCCTGATTTCAACAAGAAGCAGGTGAGATTCATTAGATCCCCCTGCAGCACACGAGTTTTCCTACAGCACCCAATCAGGGCAACCTGCCTTGGGACTGGGGTGCCTGGGTCCATGCCAGGGGCTGTGCACACACTGTCCTGGCAGAGTGGGGTTGGGGTCACCACCAGTGGGAGAGGGTCCTGAAGATGTCTGCTGCCCAGTCATCTCCTTCATGGAGAAGATCCTATTCCAAGAGACTCCAGACAGTGGAAGACATTGGCAAAAGCATTCTCATTCCTTGGAAATGTTTCCAAAGTGAATGTGGAATCATCTTTACGTTACGTCAGTCTCTGTGGAAAGTCTGGAACTGCTGGGTTTACCACTTTCCAGGCGAAAAGCATGCCAGTTTGGGGCTTGCAACTATTCATTGAAACCAAAAGATGAAACAATTGGAGATTTGCTCCAGCAAAATTCTTTTCCTCTTTTATCACTCCAGAAGTTCTTTTCACACTCACATTAGTCATCTCAGAATTTGAAATAGGGGTGAGGCTGACACTCACACAGCTCAATTCCTGACAAAGCAAGAAACTCACCAGCAATCCTGGCTTCCAGACCCTCCAGCTTCCCCAGAGACACGGCCCCCTTCTGCACACAGTTTATGCTCAACGACGCTGCTGCTGACATGCTTCCCCTCTCCCCCCGAGAAAAAACCCCGAATGGTCTACACGGGCAATTATGGCTCTGCCACCCATGAAATTCACATTCTTTCCTTTCACCCATAAACACCTCATTCCAAAAGGAACTCCTTCTCGACATACCCTTTTTAACAAGCCAAATAATCAGCTCAGGAGGCCCTACCAGAATTCACTGACGATAACAATCACTTTAGTAAACAGAGTCCTAAAAAAGATCAGCGTCTGCAACCTTTATTGTATTTTGTTTTCTCCCTGCTTGCTGCAGAGGGCACTGGCAGCAGCCTGCCACGAACCCCCTCCCACAATGGTGACTGGGTCTGCGTCGGGCTGGTGGGTGACTCAGCTGCTCGCCAACTGCTCTGGGGGCCGCAGGAGGGCCCGGGCACAGCGGCTTCGGTCTGGTGGGGGGTGACCTGCCCAAAGGACAGGGAGAGACGCCTGGGGGCCACGCTGCCAGCAGGGGCCAGGCACGGAGTGACCGTGAGTTTCTGGGGGCTCCCGGGCATCCTGGTGTGCAGGCGTCCTTGTGTTGGGGTGTCCAGGGCTCCCACGTGCCTTCTCCTTCCAGGGGAAGGTAATGCCTCAGAGGAGAGACCCTGGTTCTGAAGGGCTCCCGCTCCCCTTTCCCCCAAGACCGGCAGGGTCAGCAGATCCCTTAGGCACAGGGTGGGGGCGGGGGTGGGGGCAGTGTTTGGGTCCGTGGTACTTTAGAGGCTTATGGAAATATTTTAATTTAAAAAAAATCAGAAAATGAAGAGTATAATAACCAGGAATCCAACCTGGATTATATTCATATCTTTATACCAAGGCAGTTGTAAAATCCATTTTTAATATTTTTTATGGAAGAAGGAAGCCCCAAAGGCAAAGGTGCCGAGGGCCACGAAAGCCACATGTGGGCCTGAAGTTCGTGGCCCTGCAGCCTTCTGATCACAAGACAGACTCAGGGAGCTGAAAAGACACCTCTTTCCATTTCTCTTTTCTCTTTTTTAGTTTTAATGTGTCTGAGGAACATACATGTGCTTCGAACAGTGGTAGGACCCCCTGCCCCCTTGAGCAGGGACCGGAGACCTGTGGGGCACAGGGGCCCCTGGCAGCCAACCAGCCCCCGGCAGGGGCCGCAGCTCCAGGCCAGCGTCCCGCTGGGCAGTTTGCTGAGCTCCCATTGGGTGAGAAAGGCCTGCCTCTGCCCTCCAGCTCGTCCCTGCTGGGAAGTGACCAGGAAGCAGGTGGGCAATTACAAGGCGGGGAGGGGCACACGGGGTGGGCGGGGAGCAAAGGCAGGGGCGTTTTGCCAGAGAAGAAGCCGAGTCTTAAAAGGTCGAGCAAGGTTTTGCGCATGAGGCCGTTGGAATCGGGTTTGCCGTTGGCCTGTGGACAATCAATTGCAAGAGGACAAAGCCGGAAGGAAAGCAATTTGGAAATTGCTTTCCAAATTGCTTCGCAGGCAGTGGAAAGGAACTCTAAGGATCTCAAGGAATTTGGAGGCGTGGGGATGCAGAGGAGGAGAGTAAATAGGAGAGGCATGGAAGAGGTGAGAGCTCAGAGCCCAGGCCCTGGTGATGAGGCCAGCGGGAGGGTGGGAAAAGTCACCAGAGGGTGAGATGTGGGAACGGGGGCTGGGAGGCTCCACGCAGCCATCTGGTGCCAGGCCAGAGCCCGGAGCCCGGAGCCCAGCACCTGTGGAGGCCAGGGGAGCCTGCAGAGGCAGGAAGGGGGTGGCCTGCGGGCTGTGGTAGGAAGCGAAGGGGATGGAGGAGACTTGGCTTCTTGCCCTGGCTAACCTTGTGTGGCCTTGGGCAAGCCACGTCACCTTCTAGGCCTGTGTCCTCGACTGCCAAAGAGGGGAGCTTGTTCTACTGGTTTCCTAGGTGGCCTCCAGCTTTAACTCAGAGTCCAGGGGATGAATGGATACCCAGCTCCTGGGCCTTGGGAGAAGGCGCCAGCTCCCTTAGGCCCCCAAGCTCTGTGCGATCAGAGCTTCCTGGGTGTAGGGTGGAAGCTTTCACCCTCTAACCCGCCCTGTGCTTTGGCTGACCATCTGGCTAGGAGGAAGCAGGCTCAACTGGTCTTGGCTTCAGCCAGACCCTCCCTTTGCCAGGTGGGAGCAGCCCCTGCTCCCCGTCTCCACCTCTCTCTTCCAGGCCTGTGGGGAGCAACAGGCCCAGAGGGGCCTCAGAAGCAGAAGCCCCCTCTCTGCACCTCTCCTACCTCGTCCAGTGTTTCCATCTTGCAGGAGCCTTGGGGAGCTGAGGAGAGCATCTTCCACACCCTTTGTCCAAAACTCCGTGGGCTCCTAGAACTTTCTAAACCAGGCCCCAGGCCTCGGCCCTGTCAGCCGCCTGTGCGGTCTCAGGAGCCTCAAGCCCGCAGGCTCCCCTCGAGTGGGGGGCTGCTGCACATGGGCTGAGCGCCCGCTGGGGTCGCCTCTGTACACGGGTGCGTGTCCTCCCTCCCTCCACGCGCAGGGGAATGGCCAAGAAAAACAAGGGCCTCCCACGGAGACGCTGCCACCGTAAAGGGGGCCTCTTCAGGGCGGTGGGACCCTGAGGGACCCCTGCTCCCGCCCTTGGACCATCAGGCCCACGCACATGGGTGCACCCCGCCGCGCTCTGCGCCCTCGGCCCCGGGGTGGGAAGGGCCCTTTCGGCTCCCGAATACGGTTTAGTATGACCGAGACCTCCAGTTCGGGCGTAAGGACGCTGAGGGTTGTTGTGATGGTGGGTAACTCGGGGGGCAGGATAGAAGCATGTCCCTTGGCGAACACCGAGTGCCTGCAGCGGCACCAACACGGAGTCACGGGGCGGAGCTCCAAGGATGCGGGAGGCGGAAGCCAGGCCCTCCCAATGAGGAGACCCCCGTCTGGGTGGGGGGACAGTGGCTGACAAGAGTCGAGTGCCAAGGGGCAGGTGCAGCCTCGAGCAGTGCAGAGGGACGGTCGCGGGTGTCCCCGCGTGGGCGTCGCTCCTGTCCCCGCTCCGAGCCCGGCGCCCGGGCCTGCCTGGCTGGGCCTGGGTAGCGCGGGGCCCCCGGCCCCACTGGGCGCCACCTGTGCCCCGAGGAAGGCCTCTCACCCCATTTCCTCCAGCGAAGGCCGAAGCTCGGCGCTCCGCCACCCGCACGTTCAGGGGCACAGCCCGGAGGGCTGGGGCGCCAGGGAGGCTGGCGAGGAGGCCCCGACCTGGACACAGGCGGGGTTTAGGGGTCTCACGCGAGGAGAACGCGCCCTGCAAGGAAACAGGCCAAGCAAAGAGTTTCGAGCCTTCGGTCAACAGGAGGAACCTCGTTTCCTCCCTTTAAGCACGAGGCACCCCTACACCCGGGGCGCTGGGTTGGACGTTCAAGTGAACACGGGATAGCACGTTAGCTTGGAGCTGGGGTGACCCCAAATATAGGCGATTTGGGTGGAAAAGACCCAGCTCTCGGGAGCCGCGAGCAAAGAGGCTGCGTTTCAAAGCCGCGAGGGGCGCTGCTGCGGGCTGCGGGGTCTGGCGAGCTTCCCCCGCGCCGCGCCTGCTGCGAGGGGCTCCAGGGCGCCGGGAGAAGGCGCCGCGCGCGGGGCCCTGGCGCGAGGCAGCTCCGCCCCGCGGCCCCGCAGCCGGCGGGCCTGGCCGGGTGTGCGTGTTAGGGGATCAGAGGACTCCAGGAGCCCGCGCCTGGCCCCCTGCTCCCCGCAGCCTCGTCACGCAGCATCGCAGCGCCTGCCCTGGGGCTGCCGGTTCACCTTCTCTCCCTGACCCGCGGGCCCAGGGGCCCCCACACTCTCCCTGCACCCAGCTTGGCTTGCTCTCCACCAGTGGAAAAGCGTTTTTTGTATTTCTACCCCCGGTGTTTACAGAACATAACTTTGCTTCTGTAAAACTATTCCAATTATGGGGGGAAAGTACAAATAGTTTTTTAAATTACCCTATAAACCACCACCCAGAAATAACTTTTTTAAAAAATTGGTTTTGCATGTGAACTTTCCAGAGGCTCTCCAAACCTATGTGCAAAAGAGTAGATTGCTGGAAATTATATAAAATAGCATTTTGATACATAGTACATGCTTTTTTTTTTTTTAGGTACAGGGGCCCTGGATTTGAACACAGGACCTCATATGTGGGAAGTCTGCACTCAACCACTGAGCCACATCAGCTTCCTTGAGTTGGTTTTCTTTCAATTTTTTTTGCCTGTTTGTTTTTGTTTTTTCAGGAGACCCAGGAACCTGGCCCAGGACTTCCCATGTGGGAGGCCGGTGCTCAACCACTTGAGCCACATCTACTCCCCATACCTTTTTGAAAAGTAAAAAGCATTAAATTCTGTTTTCATTGAATTGAATATAAGAAAAAATAAAAAGAAGTGCTAAATTTCAGGTGAATTTTTCTTTTAAGCCAACCTCTTTATGTTTATGACAAAATATTTCAAACATTCAGAAAAGTAGAGCAAATACTAAAATGACCTTACATTTATCAACCATCCGCTTTATTAGAGAATTTGTAGGTTTACAGAAAAATAATGTAAAAAATACAGCATACCCGTATACCCCCTATTATTAACACTTTGCGGTAGTTGAACCATCCACTTTCAACAAGTCTGAAGATGCCCCTGTCATGAGCTTTCCTTTGCTTTATGAAAATTTCCATGTAAAAGGAACTCATTAATGGAGATAAAACTGTTGGCAGAATTTCCCAATCAACCGAATTCTGTTCACTGATACTGGACTGTGGGCATTGAACGCCTACCCCTCAACCCCCACTCCATTCCCCAACCCCTGGCCCAGCTGAGGCCAGGTGCTGTCAGGCATCGGGCTAACTAAGCACTGGCCATTCATCATCTCAGGTGTCCTCAGTTACCAATAAGGCAGGGGTTCTTAACCAGGGGTCCATGAGCTTGAATTGAAACTCAAAAAAAACATTGTTCTTTTGGGGTTCTGTTGGTGCAGGTGTGATGTATTTATTAAATAATACACAGTGTAGGGTGGACTTAGTAAGGGGTCCGTGGTTTTTCACCTGACTGGCAAAAGGGTCCGTGGAACAAAAAAGGTTATGAACCCCTGCTCTAAGGTGAGTCTTAGCACTATCCCCACCTGGGAAATGGGGGCTCAGGAAGCAAAACAACTTGCTCAAGGTGTAAGTGGCAGAGTTGAGATGCAAATTCAGGTCCGTCGGATGTCAGGGTCTGGGCACTGGAGAGGGTTTCTACAGGATGCTCGGCTACACACAAGATGCCACGTGCTCAAGCTGGCAACCTAAACAAGATTTCAAGAGCTGCTGGTGACCTTGGATCTCCATTAACCCAAGCAAACTGGAAGGAAATTTCTGTCCAGAAGAGCATCTCTCTGACTTTCCAAAGAGAAGAGTTTGTTTAGGAATCCTCTCTCCACCATGGCAGAAAATTAGAGTGAAACATCTTTCAGAAGATGAGGGACCCTAAGCATGGCTTGGCCAGCCTGAGTCTTCTCTCCAGAATTCAGCCTCTCATGGTTAATCGCACGATCACCCACTAATTGCAGCCCAGTGAGTCCCGGGTTTCAGAATTTAGCAACAAACAAGGATTTATTATTATTATTTTATTAAGGCACCTGGACCAGAGATTGAACCTGGGACCTCGTATGTGGGAAGCGGGCACACAACCACTAAGCCACATCAGCTCCCTCAAGTTGGTTTTTTCGTTTGTTTGCTTGCTTGTTTTTAGGAGGCACTGGAAACCGAACCCGGGACCTCCCATGTGGGAAGCAGGCGCTCAACCGCTCGAGCCACATCCGCTCCCCGAAGATATATTTTTAATTGGAGATTCTAAAATTAGCACAGAGCTAATTTAGTTTTTGCAGGAACTTCTGATGGAAAAAGACAGGAGTAAAAAGGACCTCTTGAGAGGCTGGCGCTGAACGCCAGGCGGCGGGCGCCACGGGCCAACCACACCCACCTCAAAGGAGCACCCAAAGGCGTGTGTGAGGATCGTATCAGCCAGGTGCACCCAGGACGCAGAACCCACACCAGTAATTTGAGCAGGGGAAATGTAACAAAAGAGTTATCACCTGGTAACAAAGAATCAACTACTAAGAAGGCTAGAATGAAACTTCAAGAACCTCCTAGGCTGAGGGAGAGCACCCAAGGAGGGACCCATCTTGGGGGATGGCCCCTCCACCCGGGGCTGGGAGAGGGAAGGGCTGGAGCCTGCCGGCAGCAGAGGAGCTGCTGGGTGGCCCACGGCCGAGGACCACGAGGACCACGGCTGGCGAGCAGGGCCAGCAAACCGTGCTGGAGGGCGAGCACCGCGGGTGTCGAGCCCTAGGAGCTAGAAACGGGGAAGAGAAGTCCAGTCCTTCTGCGCTGGCCCTCCATCGCCCTCTGCTAACAAAGCTTTAGTCACAGAAACTGGCAAGAGAGAACCGTTTACAGGGTCCAGCTCCAGTATCACGGAGTGTAGATTTGGAGCTGAGAAGCAATAAATTGATTACCAGTGGCAGCAATGCTTGTACTAGCCCCAAACCAGAAACAAACCAAATGCCCATCTATTTAAAAAAAACGATAAATAACAAAATGTGGAAGAGTCATACAAAGGAAAAGTACAGGGCAGTGAAAATGTGAATTCTAGCCACACACAACCACATGGATGAGTCTTAGAAACATAAAGTTGAGTGGGGGGGGGAAGTTGCAAAAGGCAGCATATATAGTGTGATTCTATATAAAGCTCAAAAAACAAAAAACGTGAAATGATATCTTGTTTAGCTATACACACATATATGGTAAAGTGAATTTTTCAAAAGCAAAGTAATAAAAAAACATTCAGGAGAGTGGTTAGGTCCGGAGCGGAGAAGGGGCTGGGATGGGGAGGAGGACATGGGAAGTTTCAGATATATTGGTAACGTTCTAATTCTGATACTGATTCGTGTTCGTGAACATTCATTTTATTCCTGTGCCTCATAACTTACATGTATGTTACACAAGTTACGTATGCATAGTGTGTGCGTATACACACACACATCGGTAGGTGTCAAATATTACTTAATAAATTACAGTGATAAGAAGCTGTGTACGGTGGGCTGGCGGCGCCTGTCTACAGACCTGGGCATCCTAACTGCCATAGGGACCACCAGGTGCCCAGGCTGTCGGCAAAGCAAACGCAAACTTTGCAGAAACGGAAGTAAAGTGTCCAGGACGAAGGGAGCCGGGGCCCCACATCTCGGAGGGTTATTTCTGGCTCTCTCTCTCCAGCCTGAGGGATTTTCGACAGAACGCAGACCACCTGGAGCAAATAAGATGAACGGCTGCAGGCTTGGTCCACCTAGTTGCAGAGCTCCCGACATGGGCCGTGCTTGGCAGTTGGAGGGCAGTGGGTCCCTGCTGGATGAGGCTGGCCTGCAGTGCTAGAAGGGGCTGCCTCGTGAGCTCCCACTGCTGGCCCAGCCCGGACGGGTGCTTCGTCAGGAATAGCATAGCTGGGGGCTCTTGCAGTCCAGCCCAAACCTGAGCCCAGTGTGGAATGCAGTGCCAAGGAAGAGCCCAAGAGCAGGGTTCTTTCAATCCAAAGAACAGCAGTTAGGCGTCTCCAGAGACCAGCTGCTGCCCCATCACCCACACCCAGGCTGCCCCAGGAGGCTTGAGGTCCACCTGGCTGAAGGTGCGATTGGGCTGGCGACGCCCCCCGCCCCCATTAGAATAGGCCCCTGGAAGTAAACTTATCTGCTCTGTGGCTCAAGCCCAGCTCCAGGCCCTCTGTGTCCCCAAGCACTCTGTGCCAGGCTGCATGCCTCTCAGTGTCCCTCTTCTCTTACCTGGTCAGGCCCACACTGACCTCCTGGCACCTGCCTGAGCAGCCCACCGTGCTTGCACCATTTCCTTAGAGTGGTCAGGTGCACGGAGGTAAACTTCAGTTTAGCCTCACTGACAGCAAGAATGGCATACAAATCTCAACTCTGGAATGCAAGCAAGAGCCAGACTGTAACCAGATTTTGTCTAGGTTCTTGACTATGCTGCAGAAATGAATTTCAAGAGCATGCCATGTTGATTAGGCCAGTAATTTATTAAGGAATGGTGAGAAGAGAAATGGGAGAAAATAACAGATCATGGGTCCCAGAGAGAGAGGAAGGGGCTGAAGAGTGATGAAGAGGACCAATTTACAGACTACAATTTCCCATTATAGATTATAAATTCCCAGTTTTACTTGCGTGTTGATCCATGTGGGGGCGAAGAAGGCCAGGACAGAAGTCCAAAGGCAAGAGAGAGAGAGGGAGACAGTTCAGCCTTCGCCCTTGCTTTTTTAAATCGTCAATTATTCTGCCCCTTTGCTGATGGCATGGGCGTAGTCCCAGCTGTTTGCTGCTTTGATTGATTACCCCACCCATCAATCCCCCGGGAGGGCCCAATGATAAGGCCCCTGGAGCATATCCGGGGCCTCTCCTGGTTTCCAGAGGATCTTGAAGCAGGCTCTTGAGGCTCTTCCAGCAGGCATCTTGGGGGTACCGGTGTCCCCGTGGACTTCTTGCCAGGTTCCAGATCCGTCTATTGACTCCCTATTTTACTAGTCTGCTTCAAGACTAGACGCAAACCTCGGCCGAGGCCTCCGACAATTTAAAAGCTCAGCCCTGAACAAGAACGGACGAGATCTGACGTAAGCTTCCAGGTCATCATTCTGTCCCGGGCTTCCTAGGAGAAAGTGTTTTGAAAAGTGAGGAACGGGATTGTCCTTAACACTCATCTTAGGCCTCCTGAGGCGCTCGCCTGTGTCCGTTCCTGTCAGTGCACTGTGGGCTGCTCCCCACTGGTCCAGAAGCTCCCTGAGGGCAGGACCCCCACACGCTCTCCAGGTGCCTGGCAGGGCGGAGCTGGTGGGAAAGTGAGGGCAGTCCAAGCAGAGGCTTCAGCCATCAGCCAACCTTTTACTGGGCTCATCCTGACCCCTAGTGGTGACTGATCTCCATGTGGCCCTGACAAAAGCAGCCCTTAGGCTGTTCCTTCAGAGGCCCCTGAGACCTGGCCACTGTCGCCTGGGGCCCCGGGAGTGCAGGGCCTTGGGTAAACTTTGGGGGTGGGTGGGCAGAAGCACCCAGGGCTGCTCACCACCAGGCTATCGCCCTTTAGGCATCGCAAACCCAGTAGAGTCAGAATTAGCATGAGGATTGCACCACTGTGAGGAGGATTAAGGAACTCTTAGACCTCCAGTGACTTCTCTGAGGGATACTGTTTAAACTACAGAGAGCTACCTTTTAACAACATCCTGTTTATCATTCCCTTTAAAGCTAAGGAGGGTTCTGAGTTTCAGGGGATTGTCCCAGTTGTACATTCCTGGAAAGTCAGTAGCTAAAGCCACACTGGCTTCCTTTCCTCCACCTACTGTGGAGGAAAGGAAGCTGGGGAAGGAGATTCAGATGGAGAACCCCGTTCTGGATTTCTGGCTTTATTTTCTCCAGTCTCTATTTCCTCTGCCTTTGAAAATTAAATCCTAATTGGATAACCACTTTGGAAACAAAATAGAGCTGAGTTTCTTGTATGAGAATTATATCAAAACAAAACAAAAAATATTAAAATACCAGGAAAAAACTTGGGCTTAGATAAATTCTACCAGAAGCCATCAAGGAAAGCACTGAAACATTTATCTTTTTAATACTTTTATATGGCAAAAATGAAATAAAACCAAACAAAAATAAATTAGTTCTAAATAAAGATAAATTGAGAAAAAATAGCAAGCATATGACAAAGTGCTAATGTCTTTAATATGCAAAGAACAGTTACAAATCAATAAAAAGTAGAGGGATATCTCAATAAAAATGAGTGAAGAACAGGTAATTCTTCAAAAGACTTACAAACAGCCAGTTGTATGAAAAGATGTTCAGCCTCAGTCAAACCCAGTGGGTATGGTTTTAATTTTAAAACTAAACTGTTTTCCTTGATTGATAAGGATTTAAAGACTTATAATACCTAATGTTTATGACTGTTTTTGTGGGCATGTAAACTGGTATATTTCCAGGGGGAAATGCAGTAAGATATCAAAATACTAAATGGTCATATCTTATACCCAGCAATCCCACTTTGGGAAATATAGTCTAAGAAAATAATTGGCCAAGTGCATAAAGATGTATATACAACACATTCATCAAATCATGGTTGTTGTTGTTTTTAAAAAAAAAAAAAAAAACTTGAAATAATTTGTCTTTCAATAGAGTAAAATAATAGTTTTAAGCTATGAGCCAAAATTTTTACTTGACTCTCATGTCCCCTAGAGTCTTTATTAAATCAGTAAATTAAGATGCACTGGGGTAAGGGTTACTGGTTTAGGTGTTGGGTGTGGAGGGCATTTGGGACAGGGCACACCTGGGGCAGGCTTCGAGGGAGTGTGAGTGTTCATCTTGTCGTAGTGTGTTATATCAGTGGGTGGAGACCCACGTAATGAGCGGGAAGGTGTTGGACTCCCATCCTGCTATGATCTCAGATAGAGGGGCAGGAGTCTTTCAAGAGCATAGGCAGTGCCTAATAGGGGAGGACAGGCCAGTATGACAAGTAACTATGAATCTTGTTCTTCAAGGAGTGAAGCTTGATGGTTTTCCGTGGGTCCTGAGGGGAGGGGGAGGGAGAAGTAGAATAGATGGAACAGGGGGCATTTTGGGGCGATGGAAGTGTTCTATATGATCTTGCAATGGTGGATACAGGCCATGTTAAATTTCATCAAAATTTATAAAAGTGTATGGCCCGAAATGTAAACCATAACATAAATCATTGACCATGATTAGTAGCTATGTTTCAATATTCGTACATCAGTGGTAACAAATGTACCATCCACATGTAAAATGTTAATAGGGGAAAGGGGAATAGGGGGAAGATGTTGGGTATATGGGAATCCCCTATATTCTGTACATCACTTTTCTGTAACCTAAAACTTCTTTGAAGACAAAATGAAAATAAAAATACAACACTGGGGGAATAAACAGAAGAAAATATCACTGTACATACAAGATGACAGATCTTACAGCAATGAAAAATGTCAAAATTTTATTGTATATTTTTTTATTTCAAATTTATTTTTAAATTTTTTGTACTTTGTTATTTTAAAAACCATCATTATTTCATTTTCTTATTATTTGGTTATTTTGTTGGCTTCACTTTTTAAGGAGTTTTGGATCACAGAAGGGTTACAACTGTGGCAGGGGAGGATCATTGGTGCAGGGTGTCAGTGATGGGGGATGCATGGGAGGAGGTTAACCTGGGGCATACCTAAAAGGCATATGAATGTGTTCAAGTATTCATGGGGCATTGTCACAGTGGATGAAGATTCACACAATAACCCTAAGAATATTGAATTCCCATCCTGGGGAGCTCTGCCACATTCTCTAATGGGTCAGCAAGAATCCCTTGAGTACAGGGGCAGTGACTAGTGAAGGAGGATGGACCATTGACGGGTCCAGGATATTGATGACTGTACTTATGAACCTTCACTTTTGAAATTGAAACTTAGTCTAGTATTATAGGGTGCCCAAGAGTTACCTCCTGAGAGCCTCCTTGTTGTTCAAATGTGGCCTCTAAGCCAAACTCAGCATATAAATGTATTGCCTTCCCCTCAGCATGGGACATGAATCCCAGGGATGAGCATCCCTGGCACCAAGGGATTACTACCAAGCACCAACTAGTAATGCAACTGGAAAAAGACCTTGATCAAAAGGGGGAAAGGGTAAAGACAAATGAGTTTATATGGCTAAGAGAATTCAAAGTGAGTCAGGAGGTCACTCCAGAGGGTACGCTTATGCATGTCTCAGCAGGATCTCATTGACTGCCAAAGTAAATATTGCCTCAAATAACGGGGCTCCTGACAGTTCTGGAGACATCCCGATACTATAGGCAGGGCAGACATCTCAGGAGTCTGGCACCTTGCCAGTGGGCCCTACTTTGGAATTTATGCTCCCCAGTGTGAAAGAGTTAAGACTCAGTTGTGGTTTCCCTACACATGGGTCTTCTGCCCCTTCTATTTGAACCTATAGTTAGTACTAGAGTTGATAGGTATATGTCCAAGAGACTTGAATCTTTGTGTTGTCCATGTACCAGTTGGGCCCTGAATCTCAACAGAGTTGGAACACCTACTCTCCAGTTCATTGGATTCATCCAGGACAACTAACAAGGAGATGATGGACAATGACCATCCCAAGGAAAAGAGAGAGTCTGTAACTGCAAGCAAGATAGTTCCATCTGCCCCATAGGATCTAAGCCCCCTCTCAATTAGAGGTGGAGAGGGCATCACTGTTCCAGAATCTTCAGGATTGGGGGATGAACGATGGACTAGAGTAGACTTACCGTTATTCTACTAAAGATTTATTGTGATTCTAGCAATGGAAGAACTTTTATCATTGATGTGGAGGCAGTGGCCACTGGAGTTCTGAGGGGAGGGAGAGGGAAAAATAGGTGTAATTTGGGGGCAATTTCGGGACTTGGGAATTGTCCTGAATGACACTGCAATGGCAAATACAGGCTATTATATATCTTGTCATAACTTACAAAAATGTGCAGGAGCGAATGTAAACTACAAGGTAAACTATAATCCACACTTAGTGGCAATGCTCCAAAATGTGTTCATCACATTTTGTAACAAATGTACCATAAATGTACCACACTAATGAAGGATGTTGTTAATGTGGGAAAATGTGGGAGGGGTAGGGAGTGGGTATGGGAATCCCCCATATTTTTTATGTAACATTTATGTCATCTAAGTATCTTTCAAAAAAAAAAAGAAAAAAGTATATATAAAAAAAGATGCACTGGGAATGGATGTAACTCAAGCGGTTGAGTGCCTGCTTCCCACGTACTAAGTTCCGGGTTCAATCCCCAATAACTAATAAAAAATTTTTAAAAATGCATTCATCCTGTGGGATAGTCAGCCATGAAGCAGGATAATGTAATTCTATATTTATTATCCTAAAAATAGGTCCAGAATATTTTTCTGAACATTAACAAGAAAGATGAACTATTTAAAAATCCATATAAAGATTGTGGTTTAAAAGGACATTCACCAAAATGTTCACAGAGCATTTGGCAGGATTTAGAATAATGTTTACTTTCTTTATAGATTTTTTAAATTTTTGTATGGCAAAATATATTGTTTTAAAATCAGAAAAATACAAGCTCTTTTCATTCATAAACAATTAAGCTCTGCACTATTACATTTGATTATCCAGACAGGAAATAGATGGAAACTGCACTTTCTAAGACTCCAGAGGATCTCCATGGTTCTTATTTTTCTTTGGAGAGACACGTTCTTTTAAATACCCCTAAAAAGGCTAATGGACACTAAAAACAATCAGGAACATTATACTGTACGAAAATTCAGAAGATAAAAGCTGCCAACCGCTGCGGCTTTGGGCTTTCCGTGTCACAGCTCCAGTCGAGCCTCCCTGCCTGTAATAGGCTTCCCAAGGCTCACATTTACAATAAATGTAATTACACTTTAATGGCATTCATCTCATTCTGTCACTTTTCCCATTGCTTCTATTTTTAACCAGCACAATGGGAACATTTGTCCTCTGATTCACAGATGAGTTTTCAGGCCAGGAGTTCGGCTTTTAAAATGACAGTACCCTCAATCCTATCACTATATATATATATATTTTTTTTTTTTAATGAAATGACAGCTTGTATTAAAGCAATGGGGCGCAGGCACCCTCGGTAGGACAAGAGGAGCAACCGAGCACTGAGTTCAGCTAAACGGATCTAGCAGTAGCTGGGCAGGAGCAGATGGGGGATAAGGTTCTGATCTGGGCTTGGTGGCCTTGGCAAGTCATTCGGAGTTCTTCCGAGTTCTGTACTCCAGTACCCACCAAAGGGGGCCATGATTCTGAGACTCCGCTCAGTCAGGCTCACCCAGCAGGAATGACCAAGGTCAAGCAGGGACTGCTGCTTCTCTGGAAGGAACCAGGGTAGCAGTTCTGTCCACTGAAGGGATGAACATGGGTCTTCCTCTCATGCCACATGTGAGGTGGCGTCTCTGTCCCCTCCCTGGAATCTAGGCTGGCTTGTGACGGTTTTGGAACGCGGAGGACGCCATGCTCTGGAGTGCCCAAGACCAGATCTCCGAAGGCCATGCTCCTTGCCCCTCTTCACGTGCTGGCTTCACATGGGACCGACGTGAGGAAACCAGCTCCCAGCCATTGGTGTCACTCCTATTGGAGGCCCCAGGCACCGTGCAGCAAAGATAAGCTATACTTGCTGGACCATGAGCCACGGAATTTGTATTAAAAAAATGGTTGCCATTCAAGCCACTAGGTTTGTGGTGGTTAGACATTAGTAATTGGAATTCCAGGTCTCATGGATGAGTTTATGCTTCTTATGTGTGAGGCCCTGTTCTAAGCAAGATGTAAATATTTAAAATATTTAATTTCTAACATTTAACAATCCTATGTAGTCATACTATTATCTCTACTTGACAGTTGAGGAAACGGAGGCTCAGAGAAGTTAAGTAGCTTGCCCAAAGTCACACAGCTGCTGTTTTAGTTTCCCTGTTGCTAAAGCAAACATCATGCAATGGGTTGGCTCAAACAATGGGAATTTATCGGCCCGCAGTTTTGAGGTTAGAAGTTCAAATCAAGGTGTCATCAAGGCAACTGGCATTCCGGGGCTGGCTGCCGGCGATCTTTGGTCCTGGGCTCCTCTCTCACGTGGCAATGCACATGGCACCTCTCCTGGCCTCTCTTCTCTTCCAGGTTCCAGGGACTTTCAGCTTGTGGCTGCTGCCCCCTCTGTGGCGCTCTGTCTCTGTCTGAATTTCTTCCTGCTTATAAAGGACTCCACTGACAGGACTAAGACCCACCCTGATGGCGGTGGGCCACACCGTAACTGAAGCAGCCTCCTCAAAAGGTCCTGCTTCCAATGGGTTCACACCCACAGGAGTGGAGTAAGTTTGAGAACGATTTTCGGGGATACCTGGCTCCAAACCACCACAGCTACCAAGTGGGCAAAGGTAGGATTCTAACTGAGGTGACCTAGCTCCAGAATACGAACCCCGAAACCACCTGGTAGACACTCTGGTTTTGCCTAAATCTTTTCAACCTGAACTTCATGCACTGGCCCACCTAAAGCCCCTGGAGCCACTCAGCATCCTTGGCTGCCTTCTGCCTTGCCTCGCTACGAGGCTCGGAGGCGCCAGGGAAACCCACATATTTTCTATAGCTCAAGAAAACCTAACAGAGAGGTTCGGCCTCCCTAGCAAAGGGCATGTCACCGGGCACCTTTCAGACCAACCTCGTGACAACTCTTGGTCCTGACCCATTTTCTGCCAGGCCCTGGGCTGCCTACTGAGGCTGCCCTCGCTTAGTCGTCGTCTCATTTGGGCGCACAGTGAGTCCCCCGAGTCGTGTGCTTACACAGCAGCCCTGCTGTTTCTAAAGGACACTGCATGGTGGTGGCCGAGGGCCTTCAGGACACTAAGGGGCCGGCGGCCTTGCTTCCATAAACAAACGCATTCTCTAGCAAATCCTCATCAGGGACAAAGGATGATGTTTGTAGTCTTTTAGCAGAGACCCTTCCCTAAGTCTACCTGTCAAACCCTGACTGGGTACCATTAAATCATTCAAAAATCCCATAGTCCTTCACTCTAGATCTCAATGGAGAATTAACCAAACCTTCCCTCTGGTTGATACTTTCCAAACACATAAAAGCCCTGGATAATTTTTTTTTTTTTTTTTTTAAAGGCATGTCTTACCCACCTGCTGCTCTATCTGCAGAAGAGACAAACTCACTGACTTAAAAATAATTGCTGACACAGGTCTCTAGGTACCACTGTGTCTTCTCTGCCTCCTTTCTCTCCCTTCCCCTCAATCCTGCCCTTTTCCATCTTTTTTTTCCCTTTTTTCCTTTCCTTCCTCCCTCTCTCCTTTCCTTTCATGTGTTTATTGGGTTTAGGGTAATAACTATGGAAGGTCATGAACAGAAGTGGATTCTGAGAAAGTGGTGGGAGGAACTGCACCTGTTTGACATACACCATTTATAAAATCATCAGACGCAGGTCTCAGAATTCATTTTGAATGGATTCCCTCCCCCATCCATTGTTTACCAACTGAAGCATAAAAATGTATCCTCTAACACTGGAAGTTCATTCTCACAAGACCTCTCACTACCAAGAATATATTGGACAGAATCAAAGCACCAGGATCTGCTGAGTCAAATTAAGGATTAAGCAAGAAGCTGGCGAGGGCTCAGGTTCAGAGAACTTGCACTCTGCTTTCTTTCCCTCACCTGCCGGGTCCTGTGTCTCTCACACGCATTCTAACACAATGGGAAATGAGAATGTGCCTTGAACCCCACAGATCTTCATACTGCTGTTTCTGAGTGTTTTCCCTTGACCAATGAGCTGCAAATTATTCTCTAAGAAGTCACAGCTTAGGGAAGCAGATATGGCTCAAGTGATTGAGCTCCCGCCTACCATATAGGAGGTCCAGGGTTTGATTCCCAGGGTCTCCTGGTGAAGGCAAGCTGGCCTGCACAGCGAACTGGACCGAGTGGAGAGGTGGCCCGCGTGGAGAGCTGGCCTGCGCAGGAGTGCTGGCCCGCACGGAGAGCTGGCATGGCAAGATGATGCAACAAAAAGAAACACAGAATGGAGACAATGATATGCAGCAGACTAGGGAGCTGAGGTGGTGTAAGAGATTGAGTGCCTCTCTCCCACTCTGGAAGGTCCTAGGATCAATTCCCGGTGCCACCTAAAGAGAAGACAAGCAGACACAGAAGAGCAGACATCAAGCACAAAAACAACGGGGGGCGGATGGTGGTAGTGGTAAATAAGTAAATAAATCTTTAAAAAGAGAAAAAAGAATTCACGGCTTAGAATCCCCAGGAGACAAGAGGAATGGCCCAGCTGCTTGGCATTCTAGCACCTGGCCAGCCTTCTCTGCCTAAGCATCCTGGAGCCAGCTGGCTGGTGATCAACCTCCTCTACGTAGCCTCTGGCTCTTTCTGCCTCCTCCTGTGGCTTGTGCAGCCATGTCCAAGTGTCCTTTGTCTATAAGGACTGTCGTGCCAGATCAAGGCCCACCTGATTGAGTCTGGCCTCATTTAAGTAGTTTCACAGAAGAGCCTGCTCACAACCGTACCTTCAGGACGGGCGGTTAGGACTTGAACATGTCTTTGGGGGACATGTTCAATTGACCACCCCTCCCCTCATTTTACCAGTTCTAAACACACTTTTCAACTCACTTTTAACATCTCTGAAGTCGGGGTGCCTCTTACAGCTGCTCTCAGCCAGGTGGCAATTGTGATCAAGATGCCACCTTCTGGTAGGATCAGGAAAGCTCCAGCTTCAAAACTAACAGAGCAGGCACCAGAGCTGGACTCTTACTGGAAGAGCATTTCAGGAATTCGTCCACCAATTCATTTTCCAATTTTCCTTTTTATGTACGCACAAGAGCAAGGTCTAACACAAATCAAAATCTGAATACATCTAAAGAAGTTATTTCAAAACGTATAAATAGAAGTAAGTTCCACGCAAGTTCAGGCTCACCTTGCCCCAGCAGCACCCCACCTCAAGCGCACACCCCGGCTTTCTGCCCAGGTCCTTCTCCAAGGCACAGGCCCTCGCTCAGTCTTTGCATACATACAGCCCAGGGGGGCAAGGGACTTGGTGCCCCTGGGAACAACCATCACTAGTGGGCCAGGACAGCAGATAAAGAACCCAGGCACCACCTGCCAGGTGGACTGTTCTGGGAGGCCCTGTAAGCTTCTTAGGGTCCCAAGTGGACGGAGTTCCCGCTGCCTACAGCACTGACCTCAGCTACTCGCTCTTCTACCGGACTTTCCCCTTCCCTGCCTCCCGCCCCCAGTGACCTCGGCCCTCTCAAGCCTTGTCCTGGGATCATCTCTCAAATAAACTCTGCATCCAAGTTTTTTATTCAGGCTCTGCATTTGGGCAAGCCCTTCAGTTTTGGCACTCAAGAACTGACCACAACCTAAGAAATGATAAGTTATAATTTCCATCTTGATGTGATTTGTGAATTGTCATTCTTTTAAAACTTTACTTTTTTTAGTAACAGTTTTAGATTTACAGAAAAATTGGAAGAGTTGAGAGGGGGATGCCATACACCATCAAGAACAAAAATGATGGTTTATGGTCTTTTAGCAGAGACCAGTTTCCCCTCTTAACACCTTAGCTTAGTAGGGTACATGTGTTTCAAGCAACCAGCTGACACTGATACCTTATTTCCCACAGTCCATACTTTATTCCCCCAACGCCCTTTTCCCATTCTGGGATCCCATCCAGGGCTCCACCGTGCATTTAGTCATCATGTCTCCTTAGGCACCTCTTGGCTGTGACTTTATCTGTGGAGAGTACTTGGAGGCTAAGTCGAAGGTGTTTTCTGCCAGTTGTTCTGGCTACGAATTTAAGAACTTGGCTTGAGAATTTCTGAGACCACACGTACCACGAGAATATGGACTGCAATCCTGCATTAGGAAGGCGTGTAGTTGACTTCCAAGGCAAATTTGTGTTTTTCTCCTTTCCAACCAGTGCCAGTTTCCCATTACACGATGGCATTGCAGCTGTCTGCATGGGGATCTCCTATTAAGAATTCCACCTCAGGTGCTCCCCAAGCTTGTTCTGTCACCTGCACCCTGACAAGTCCATCCTAATAGAAGTCTAATGTCACAAAGCCTTGGCTCATGCCCCCAGGGAGAAAACAATCTGAATGCTCACTTACCTTTCTGGATTTCTGCTTTCACTTTGTTTTTGGCCTCTGAGAATATACTTTTCTTTCTTACCAGCTCAGCAGCACATTTGAAAACATTAACAAATAAATTTTAGCTAACATTTTGAGTTGTTAGCAGGTGGGTTGTTCAGGGTATCTACTCCTTCACACACTGGAGATGAAGTCCAAATGTCTGACTTTGGAAGTATTGAAAGGCAATGGCAACAAATTATTGGCAGGAAATAAGGTTTCTTTCAAGTAATTTTACAGTGGGAAGGAGAAAGCTTGAATGGCTGACTGAGGTTGTTTTCTTTGACTGTTGATGGGCCAGTGGCTTTACCAGGAAATGCTACACCTGCTACTAAGAGACCAGAAGCAAGAGTGGCTTATACAAGATGCAAGTTACTTCTCCACACACCCGAAGACTAGAGAGAGCAGTCAAAACCGGGACTACAGAGGCTCACGACGCCTCGGCCCCATTCCCCAGAGCTTTGCTTCCATGAGGACGCCTGGCAGGCCAGGTAGGCTGTAACTGCAGCTGCGCTCCAGTCAGAAGCAGAAGGAAGATGATCGAGCACAAAAGACAGAGTCTGTCGTCTTCAGCAGCTTGCCCCGAGCACCCAGACCACGGCTGCCTGCCTCCCTCTGGCCACCCGCAGCTCTAAGGGAGGCCCGGAGTTTAACCTTTTAATGGGTCCCATCGCTGCTTGAGTGGAACTGTAGCAGTCTCTGCCCTGCACTGAGGGAGAGACTGAAATCAAGACAGATAACTAATGGAGCAAAGTCCAAAAGACTGTAGGAGAGAATGGGGCTAAAAGCAGAGGGAGGGATTAGACTGGGAGAGTCAATTGAGACTGAACAGGAAAGAAAAAGATGAAGCTCCATGAAGGTACAACACAGCGAGAGATGGGAATCTGGGGGGATTCCCCAGAGGCACAGACACAGCCACTTGTGGAGGAGGCGGGTGTGGGGTGTGGGGGCTTGCGAGGCACTGCAGAGAGTGGAAAGCTGGACCTTCTGCTGTGTGAACTGAACCAATAGCAAGAATGCCTTGCAAACCACCTGTCAAAAGATATTTACGCCTAACAGCTGGTTTCCATAAGCAGGACAGAATCACTTTTGTAGGAACAGGCTTCTAAAGTAAGCCACAGAGTGACAACACATTTGGCCTGCCACACTGGAAAAGCACTTTGTCAAAATTGGGGGTTGCATAAGAAAGTGGAATTAAAATCTGAAGGTGATAAATGAGAAAACAATGCTGGCACTGTGACTGAGGACACCCTTCTAAACCACGCTGCAAACGTTCCAGACCCAGCCCAACCCCTCAGCAGCACACCTCGGCCTCGGAAGCTGCTCTGCCAGCGTCTCCGCCTAGGAACAGTCTGGGACCTCAGGGCACGGTTATTCTAAATTTAGGCTGGCAATTAAGTTGGCATGTACAAACTCTCTACATCCTTTCCCTCCTCTACAAAATGAGGACCAATAAGGAAGCAAGAATCAATTGATCTGATGAAACAGTGCTAGTCCATTTCACTTCCTCCAGTCATTTACCAACCCCATTCGCTGGAACCATTTCTCACTGTTCACTTAAGAAAAGCTAGCCCAGCACTTCCTCAACACCCTGCCCCGGAACCTCTCCTCCAAACATCGGAACACAGCTTCCAGGGATCCTCCTGGCATCCTCCATCCCTGTGCTTCCAGGGATCCTCCTGGCGTCTCCTGTCCCTGTCCTCCCAGGTCTCCTTCTAGTCCGTTTCCTCTGTCACTGTGTATTTCTGCTGTGGAAGTAGATGAACTCCATGCTTAAGAGCCAAGCTTTCTCGTCCCTGTCACAGTAATGCTCCAAATGAGGCAGAAGTAACGATAACGATTATAGGGAGGTCTCCCAGAACGGATTAACCTATAGAAACTTGCAGGTCAGGTAGGAGAGAGATGCTTCTCTCTTCTTTTTAAATCAATTGCGGTCAGTGTGACAAAAGAGCTTTATTAGCCAATGCCACTGGTTCCAGAATTTTACTTGAGCCCAAGCTGAGGGTCTGTCTGGCATGGAGGCAAGATTTCACACTTATCTCAACCAAAGTGGCAGAGTGAATGCTGGAATTACATCTTGTAAGGGCTCCAGGGCAGAAGAAACCTGCCATTCGCCATCCCTGTGGGTGCAGGTCTTTCTTTTAAGCACGCTCCAGCAGGCGCAGCACTTGGTCTTTTCACCTGTATTCTTCTCAGGGCGTTTCATTTTAAGGTCAGCTACCAAAAGGAAAGCAGTTCTCACAAAACCCACGAAACCAGCATATAAGGGACCAAGCTTAATTCAACCCTGCCGTTAAGATTTCCTAAAAAATCCTTCAAGGTCAACTGTTGAGTATGCTTTCACCAGTAGCAACGACTCATTTGCATAACAACATTCACTAACACCAACACTGCTAACAGAGCAGCCTGACATTCTGAGATACAGTAAAACAAAATTTACAATACAATCAGCCCTCCCTGATTATACTGACTCATATTTTTAAGATACAACCAGCATTAAGTATCACATTACTCAACACAAAGATTAGGGAATAATAGTTACCCTAATTTTTCTGTTATCAATGACAATTTAACAAGAGGTACTAAATGCTAAGAGGATTCTGGTTCAGAAAAGATCTTGCTATGTTTAGCACTGATTGCTTGATACTGAGACACAGTGTATCTATTTGCTTGTGGGTTTATATCTGATTTCCAAGAACTTCAGGTGGCCTTTTATAAAAATAAAAAATTAGCTGACATCTTCACAGTTTGAGGCAAAAATTATTTTAACTAGAGAAAATTTTAACTAAAAATATATGACAGTAGGGAAGCAGATGTGGCTCAACCAGTTGGGTGCCTGCCTACCACACGGGAGATCCTGGGTTCGGGTCCTGTTGCCTCCTAAAGAAGACGAGCAGATGCCTGCACCCCGCCACAACAAGCTAGTCACCGCCCCCTGCTGCAAGGAGCCAGACGCTGCACCCTGCCACAATGGCAGACACCACAGCCCACAGGGAGCGGATGTGGCTCAGGTCGTTGGGTACTCACCTCCCATGTGGGAGGTTCCAGGTTTGGTTCCCAATGCCTCCTAGAGAAGGTGAGCAAACAATAAGCAGACAGATGAGGGAACCATTGGGGGTGGAGGAGGGTTAAATTGAAATAAAAGTAAATAAATAAATCTTTAAAAAACAAACAGTAAATTGGAATCTTTCAGATATTGATTTGATAATATCTTCATAAAAACTATTGCATATTTCTTCTAAATAAAATTACCAAGATTGTTTTTCTAGAGGTCACTCTTACTATTTGAGTTAATAATCCTGTTGCTACCTTTATAAAAGAATAAGGAAAAATAAACAATAATGGATGGTAAAACCTAATTCACAATTTTTTTTCTCCTGTATAATTTACTCACATATTCCTTTTTCATGGACATATGTCAACAAATGGTGACTAGTTTTACAGCTTATTAAAATATAAGGGAGGAAAACACAGAAATTTGTCACACCAATAGCTGGTTTTTTGTTTTGTTTTAGGGAAATATTAATTTAAAAACAAAGTTGCAAAAAATATAATAAGATTTCCTGCAATGATTATGCCTGAGGTGTATAAGACTTTAAACATAATTATAAAAGGCTAAAATCTGAGGGATTAATTCCTCCACCTTCCTTCTTCTCAGAGTCCAGATGGCTCATCACCTCAAGAAAGTCCAGCAAGCTACCGCGGCCCGGCTTCAGTCATCCTCGGACTCACTGTCTCTCCTGGCGGGGACCGAGCACCGCGCCGAGGACAGCAACGTGTCCTCAACTGGCTTCCTGGGGTTTTCCTCCAGGTCTGTCTTGACTGCTCCAGACTCTGACAATTTCCACTCCAACTCTAAATGATGAGGAAAAAGCAAGTCAACTAAGATATAAAGACTATAATCACCATTGCATCTCTCTCTCTCTCCCCAATGCGATGTTCAAAAAGGTCAAAGAAAGATACAAACATATTTAGCTTGAAATGTTGTATGTCTTTGAGCACTGGAATGATGTGGAATAATTGCTGTATTTTATGTTTATGTGTGTGTGTATGTGTCTAGACATATAATTTCTCAGTTGAATATCTTAGTGGTAAATAAAGTCTTGTTTAAAAATATTAAACATATATTCATTCAAAATCCACTGTGCACTCCTTCAACTGAGGATTACTAGCCCCCAGGTATAACTGCCCTTGATTACTAGTCTAAGATGATGGATTAAATGTGCTCTTCCCTTTTAACAGTAGCCCTCATCCAGGCAAAGGTGAACTCAATAAATCCTTGTAATGCGTGTTTAGGAAGTAGGCACTGTCGTCAGAAGAAACAGCCCCTTTCCTTCTCCCGCATGCCCCTGCCGTCTCCCGCATGCCCCTGCCGTCTCTAGCATGCCCTTACCATCTCTTGTCAGGTTCATGCCGCCAAACACTAGGGGACCAATAAACTGAGCCTTGATATCACCTTCGAGGTAAACAAATATTGTGGGCAGATTCCTATCAGGGTAATTGGGTATGCAGGTGGTTGAAATGGCTTTGATAAATTTGACATCAGGAAACTTCCTTGCAAGGTCACTCAAGTGTTGATTTATCAGGGCACAGAGGGGAATCCTATAAAATAGAAATAAAAAACAGAAGCAACTGCTGTGATTCTGTATTTATACAAACCAAAGCTCAACTATCATTCCACCCCACATCAAACTTCACAATAGCTTCATAAGTGATTCTGCCATTCCAATCAAGATAATTAAGCTTTTTAAAAAATACTTTCTAATATGCTTAGGAAAACTAAAGAACGCAAAAGCAAAGCCCAATTTTATGTGACCCAATACTAAGTCAGAAAAACAGCTGCAATGTAAAAGGTAACTGCTACACCCTTCGGCTGAATGAGACAACATGCAGGATTTAGAATATGTGAGACAAGCCAAAAAGTATTTTCTGCTTTAAAAAAAAAAACTCCTAATCAAGGCCGAGAAGGGGTACTGAAGGCTTAATGTATGCAGAATTTTTAATTAGCTTGACTGTAAAAGTGTGGAAATGGATAGAGTTGATGGTAACACATTACAGTGAGTATAACTCACACAGCTGGTTTCTAAATGGGATTGTGGCTGAAGGGGGTAGTCTAGGGATATAAATTTCAATTGAAAGAAAGTTAGAGAATAATCTAGGGACTGAATAACATAGTGAATCCACATCAGGTAGATGAGGACTGTGATTAACAGTACAAATACAAGAACGTTCTTCTATGAACTAAAACAAACGTACATCACTATTACAAGGTGGTAAAAATACAGAAATGTATGGGAAAAATACAATTAATATAATTTGTGGGTTATAGTTAACAGCAATATTGTCATATTCTTGCATCAGTGTCAAAAAAGGTAATATGTTAATAAGGGGATATGGAAAAAACATACCAAATGTACGCTACAGATCATAGTTAGTGCTAACAGTCTGATGTTCTTTCATAATCCGTAAAAAATGTTCCACAACAATGTAAGGTGTCGGTGGAGGGGTGATGTAAGGGATTTCTTTACATTATGCATGATTGTTCTATAGTTCACAACTTCTCTAATGAAAAAAAAAAAAGAACACACACACACACGCTCCTAATCAAGTCCTGGGCTCTATGGTACAAGAAGACTAGACAGGGGAAGACAAACTAGCCTGGAGGACTACTACGTCAACTACCACAGAAAATTATTATAATGGTCACCTGTGCCATCTACAAAGTGACTAATTACACAGAATTTTGAAAGCCAGGGTTTCTCTAGATAGATAAATAACTTAGGAATTCCATTTCAACAAAAATAAAAGCGAAGCCTTCACTGCTGCACTTAAACAAAGGCATAGAGGCAGAATGTACTCGTCACCAAGTAGTCACCTGAAAGCCTTCAAGATGAAGATCAGGCATTACAGCAACAGCAGCACATAACACTAGAGAAACAAGCCCTCTGGCATGGATTAAGCCCGAGATGCTCAATACATAAATCCAAACGGACAGTGTGAAGATGGCATTCGGAAGATGAGCTCACCCTTGTTTGTAAAGGTGCAAGACCACCCACAAGCCCTCACCAGCTTTGGTAACTTCTTGTACATAGTCCTTTCCTGAGATCTCCAGAACTTCTCCGAATTTATTCTTCAGCTTAGTGGCTTTCCACTCAGCCAGTCTTTGCTGCCTGCACAAGAGGAGGAGGAGAGAAATGTCCGATACACGTTCATACAAACGCGCACACACGCATCTCTTTCAGAGAGCAACCTTTGTCGAGGGCCAGCTTTATTTATTCGCCTCATGACAAAAGTCTGAGATGAGCTCACTGAAATCTGCAAAAGGATTATTAATTATCTTCCTTTCCAGATATTATCTCAGTCAGGAAATTAATCTTTCAAAGGACACACATTTCATTACCAAGCAAAAGGCCACAGTCCCTCTGAGCAGCGCTAACCTGTACATCTCAATAGCACGCTCGTCCTCCTCGTTAAATTCATCTTCATTGTCCTCCAGCTCTTCCAAAGTCATATCTTCATAAGTTTTCACTGAAAGGAGTTAGGTGAGCAAAAAGCAAGAACATTAAGAATGAATGCGGGTTCTTTTCCCCTTCGTTTTTCTCCTAAAGGTGTACATGTAACATCAGAAGACCCCTGACCCAACAGAACCAAAATAAAAAGTATTTCAGGCATTACACTAGTAAATAACAAGTTGCAGGTGTTTTAAAGAGATGTAACTAAGCTGGCATCTACAGACTTGACTGTGTCACCTCCACGCAATAGGAAGGTTATGAATGAGAAGCTTCTCAAGTTCATAAAACAAGAGAGTTGTATGTGCCTGAAGCTGCCTGGTCCAACCTCAGTATAAATATGTAAATATACATTTAAAATCCATTGTGCTCTCCTTTAACTGAGAATTATCAGCTCAACAGTTCTATCATCTGAGGAGATGGAGGATGCTAGCCAATGCCCTCCCCAAGCAATCCCTTCTAGAGTTCAAGATGATTATCATACTATTTCTTGTTCTTTTCTTATCAGAGGTAGGCAGCCCTATATTTTTGAACCAACTGCTATGAAATCTGTATCTTATTTTTGTCGCCATCAATACTCTTGCTTCTTGACATCAAATGAGACTTTTGCCTCCATCACTCCATGAAGGTCAACAGTGACCGTCAATGATGTTTAGTCCTTATCCCCCCTGACCGGTGAGCAGATTGGACCCGGGTGACCACTGCCTCCTCCTTGAAAGCCCTTCTTCCTCTGGCTTCCTGGGTGCCCCCTCTCCTCCTACCTTTGTGGCTGCCCTTACTTTGGATCTCTTGCTGACTGGAGGTCCCCAGGGCTCAGTCTTTTGACTCCTTTTCTTCTTTACCCATAACCCTCTCCCTTATGGCCACATCCAATCTCACAGCTTTAAGTACTATCAACATGCCGACAACTCCCAAATGTACGCCTCCAGCCAAGACTCCTCCTGATTTGGTGAAAAACATATGCAACTGCCCACTTAACATCGCCATCTGTCTAACAAGCCTCTCAAACCTAACACTTCCCAAGCTGACCTGCTCTTCCCTCGGTCTTCCACATCTCAGTTGGAGACAACTCCATCCCTCTAGCTGCTCAAGCCCAGAGCATTCCAGCCGTCCTTGACTCACCTTTCTCTCACATCCCACAAAGGATCCATCAGCAAATCCCACTGGCCATAACTTCAAAATATATCAAGATCCACTTCCACCCCCACATCCACCGTGGGCCAAGCCGCTGTTATCTCTCGCCTGAATTCCTGCAGTAGTTTCCAGGGGGTCTTCTGATCCCTGCCTTACCCTTCACAATCTATGCTCAGCGAATCAACAGAATGGGGCTGTCAAAATGAAGGACACAGCGATCCTCTGTTCAAACCCACCAACAGCTTCCTGCCCCACAAGGAGTAAAAGCCAAAGTCCTTAACTAGAAGCCACAAGGCTCTAAACAACCTGGCCTCTAGCTGCCTCTCTGAACTCACTTTCTCTAACTCTGGGCCCCTCACAGATTCTCCAGCATGCCAGGCCCACGTTCCACTTGCTGAAGCAGCTCACCTCACCTCCTTCTGGTCTATTCAAAGACCTCCTGAAGGAGGTCTTTGAATGAATCAAATGTCATTTCTCAAGGAGGCCCTCACTGGCCTGTCTAGAATTGTACCCACCTCTCCGACAATCCTTACTAGCCCCTTCCCTGCCTTAGTTCCCATTTTACTATCTTCACACTAGAACATACATCCCAGGAGGGCAGGGATTTATATTTGGCTTGTGCACAGCTAAATCCCCATTGCCTAGAATAGCAGCTGACACCCAGCAATCTTTCAATGAACATTAGCTAGATAAATTCTTCTCTGAATTAGCTCTAACATGTAACTAGGGGACAAAAGTGCCAGCAGCTGTGATCAATGGTTCTCAAACTTCAGCATGCATCAGAATTCTTTGAGGCTCTTGTTTAAATAGATTCCAGGGACTCAGCCCAGAGATTCTGATTCAGTAGGGATTTGGGATTTTTTTAAAAAAGCACCCCAAGTGATTCCAATTCAGGTACTATGGCCTCACCTTTGCAAAAACCTCTTAGACCCCATATATTGCAAATATCTTATGCCTGTCCAAATTAAGCTATGTTAATTTAATATTCTCCATCAAACCACAAAGATAAAAAAGTATAATCTCAGGAGAAAACAAACACAAAAAGCCTCTTTTGAACAAATTTCTGTGACATTACCAAAGTGAATCACAGAATCAGAAAGTCAGATTCAGAAATACTTTCCTTGGGATTATCATGTGCTCATCGGACCCAAACAAGCAATTGTGGAGTTGAAAGGAGTCTCAGAAGTCCCCTTAATTCTACAGCCAGGAAGGGGAAGGCTAGAGACGTCCTGTGACTTGCCTGAAGTCACACAGTGTCGGTGCCAGCACTCAAGTCTGTCTCCTAACTCTTCCTCAACGAATCCTTCTACCACAGCAGTCAGAGGCTTAGAAAGACAGACATGGAACAAACGAAGAAAACAAGCAAGCTCACCAACTGACTGCTGAAGGACTCGCTCCTTCTCTTCTTCTGCCTCCTTTTCCAATTCTTTCAAACTTTCCTTCGAGGGTAAGATGCCCTTTTTGCGTAAGATGTCATTCCATTCGGTGTCTGCATCGGGGTCCTAGAACAGGAGGGCCAAGGACGCCATGAGTGCAGAGTTCAGTGTGGAGGGAGCCATGTTGGGCAAGGGGTCAAGTGGGAAAGGTGGTAGGAAGAGAGAAGCTCAAACCAAATAATCCCGAGGTCTGTTGGAGAGTGTGTCAAAGAGCCACAGCACCTGTTCTGTTCTCCCCTTCCACTCATCCCCTGTATCCTCATTCCCCCTGCCCCCCACCCCCCACACACAGAGGAGCTAGTGTTGCGGTAAAATCAGGGTATGATGTGCAGATTGGCATTGATGCTGCCTTGCTTCTGTTCAGTATTTTTATTAATGACCTGGAGTGACCATTCAACAGATATTTATTAAATACCTTCTATATGAAAATTGCTGTACTGGACAGTAGGGAAGTGTGTTGAAGGCAAGAGTCACCTACATGACAGTCAGGAGAAGGGAAGAGATAAGCAATGAGCAAGTAAACAGTCATATAATAACAAAGTGTGGCAAACACAATGACAAACAGGCTGCTGGCCAAGAGTTACATGGGGTCCTCATTCTAGAGGGTGGACAGGGAGGTTCTCTCAGAAGAGGAGACATTTCACCATCACCCAAGGATGCTAAGGAGCCAGCCATGGGGGGTGCAAAGGGCCCAAGAGCAGAGAAAGTGATATTTTTAGCATCTGAAAGCTGCAAGTGGTGGCAGAAAAATGTAGTAGAATTCTTCTAGGAGGGGGAGGAGAGCCTGATGCTAGGATGACTTTAATTGTCCAACGGCCAAATCTGAGGAAGAGCTGAAACCTCATGAGGGATTAACAACAGCTAACACTTACCAACTGCTAGGGCCTGGGTACTCCTCTAATCTCTTCACCTGTATGTACTCACCTAATCCTCACAAGCCCACGAGACATGGCATTGAGAGAGACAGTGACATGCTGGAACAGTAGGTCAAATTTACCCAGATCAAATTTCAGAAGGATAAATGTCAAAGATGGACTCTTGAATCCAGAACCCACCTAGCCAAGTTCTGGTTTTGCATAGCTCGGTAGGAACCTGGCTAATAGAGCTCAGACCTGGTTTGGAATATAAAATCAACAGGAACCAGGCTCCATCCTCAGTGCTGCATCACTGGCTCACTGAGAAATACATGAAGAAAAATGAACAGAGAATCCTTTGGACAGGGCAGTCAGGGAAGGCCTCTGAAGAGGTGACCTTTTTAGGCAAGGACCTGAAGGACAGAGGATGAGAGGGGGCACCTAGGCAGTGGAGGCCAGGGCAGCCCTTGAGCTTCCTCTTCAGCATTTAGGAGTGTATGCGCAGAAGGGATGAACCTCTCCAGCCGCTGGTGCCACCCAACCTAACGGATTTCCCATCTGCCACCGATCTCGAGATTATTTAATCAGAATTCTCGACAAAGTGAGCTGTGGGAGGCAGAAAAATGACCCTGGGCAGAATCCTTGGACAGCGACATGGTCATGTCCAGTTGAGTGGCTAAGAAAATTTAGTTGTCACAGATTTTTGCTCATAAAGGTGTAATTCCCATGGTATTTACATACAATTTCTCTCCCTTTTCTTTGGGTTTTGGCCAAATTCCATGAGCCAATTCCAGGTGTGATGAAAGGACAAAAGTAGGGGATTGGGGTCTTAGACGCTTCAGGAGGGAGGGTAACACTGAGCAGAGGGACCCTCAGACTGGGCTCTGGGAGCCACCGCGCTCACAAGGGAGCGCACCCAACTGGAGGACCAACGTCCAGGGGGAGGGGGTGTAATAACCCTCACCCGGCTCCGCTACTGCTCTGCAGGGTGGGCGCCGCTGGGGGCCTTCTCTTTCTGCGAGCCGCGGCTTCCCCAGCCGCACAATGGGCCCGCAGGCCCGACTCGGGGGGTACTTTCAGGAGAGAGCATAGGAAGGGCCCCTCAGGTGGGATCCGGCAAGTCCCTGGCGGGCACCGACGCGAGGCGGCCCAGCGGAGACGAGGCCCGGGAGGAGCGAGACTCGGGGCAGGGGTCGCACTAGAGCGGGGACGCCCAGGCCGGGTCCACGAGGAACCGCGCCCGCCCGCAATGCGCCTGTGCGGGCCTCCACGCGCGCGTCTCTTCCGCTGCCTGTGGCGCCCGGCGCTTTCCGTAGGCCCGGCCAGGGCTGTCTGACGCCGGCGGGGACGCAATGCTCCACACGAGCGGCCACAGCCTCCAGAGCCCGCACCCCTGCCACCGCACTCACCTGCATCTTGTCTCCAAACGCTCAGCTTAGGCCGGCCGCGGCGCCCCCGCCCCTTCCCCTAGCCTGGCCTTCGCCCGCCCCCTCCCCCCGCAGCAAGCTGGGCGGAGCTAGGACGGAAACCGAGGTCTCTGCGTCTGCGCCTGCGCCTGCCGCTTAAGGACCCGGCACCGAAGCTCTGCGCATGCGCTGGACGGACCGGCTCCAGCGTCTAGCGTGTTTGGTAGTTCACGTGACCCGGATGGACTTCTGGGCGCTACCTTATTAGGGAAGGTCTCAGGTGAGGCGTGGTGGGGTGAAAAGAGGAGGTTCCCAGAGGCTTCCAAGCCTGTAAGGGGTCTGGGCTCTCCGGTGAGGGAGGCCAGATTTAAGAAGTCAGACACAGAAATGCGTTTTAGGGATTGGATGTTATATTAAAAATGATGCACTATCATTGCAGTGTCGCTTAAGGCGTCTTATTCATAAGGTAACTGTTTACTATGTAATGGAGATTTTTAAACATAGTAACACTGATGGAAGTTCCTAAGGCCCACAAAACCTGCTTAAAACAATACCCGGGATATGCATCCGTGCCTGGCCTATCACGCCACCATGGAGATGGCAAAACCCACCCCTAGTAAAGATTAACCCAGACCCCTTAACGCTGATGCTAATCGCAAAAATTAGCTTCTGTAATCTTGCTTGCTTGCTTTGCTGGATATGGACAATTGAAGCTGCCCCTCACCCTTTCTGGCGCAAAAAACTAATGCTTTGTTTTAATCAACTAATCTGATATCTGAACACAAAGAAAAGTTGCTTTATCATGCTGACCCTGCTAAAATTCCCTATAAAAACCCACCGCGGGAAGCCGGGGGTCGCTTCTCTCCATACTGCTGGAGGAGGCCCCGGCCGGCCGAAAATAAAGGTTCCTCTCCTAAACACATTGTCTAGGTGCTGAGTTTCTCTCTGGATGAAGTGTCCCACTTCAACTGAGCACCTAAAACAGGCCAGGCAGTAGTCTAAGCTTTGTAGACAGAAGTGATCAAAACAGTCAGAAAACTGATTCAATAACAAAAATACAACCCAATTAGAAAGTGGACAAAAGACTTGAATAGACCTTTCTCCAAAGAAGATATGCAAATAGCTAAAAAAGCACAAGGAAAGATGCTCAATAGCATTAGCCATTAGGGAATTGCAAACCAAAACCACAATGAGATTATTTCACACTCATTAGAATAGTTACTATTTAAAAATGAAAGTAAGTGTTGGACAGGATTTGGAGAAATAGGAATACTTGTTCATTGTTGGTGGGAATGTGAAATGATGTATCTGCTGTGGGAAAAAGATTGGTGGTTCCTCAGAAAGTTTAATATTATTGTATGACCTACTAATCCCATTTCTAGATATGTACCCCAAAGAATTGAAAGCAGCGACTTGAACAGATATTTGCACACCAATGTTCATAGCCTTATTCACAATTGCTAAAAGATAGAACCAACCTGTGTCCATCAACAGATGAATGGGTAAATAAAAGGTGGTATGTCTCTACAAAGGAATATTATTCAGCTGTAAAAGAGAATGAAGTTCTAATACATGTGACAACATGAATAAACCTTGAATACAGGTTGAGTGAAATAAAACACAAAAGGACAAATATTGTATGATCTTACTGATATGAAATAATTAGAATAAGAAAACTCGTAGAATCAGAAACTAGAATACAGGTTAGCAGGAACCGGTGTAGGGGTAGGGAATGTGGAGTTAATGCTTAGTTTTTGCAGAAATTCTGTTTGGGGTGATGGCAAGGTTTTGGTAATGCACAACTTTGTGAATGTAACTAACAGAACTGAATTATATATTTGTATGTGGTTAAAAGGGGGACATTTTGGCTGTGTATCTGTTACTAAGAAAAAAATACACCTGTATAACTCAAACAGTGAACCCTAATGTAAATTAGTACACTTATAATAATATTCCTTCATCTGTTGTCACAAAGGTACCACACTAATGCAAAATGGTCCTAATAGGAAGGATAATATAGAAAGTCTGTATTTTCTGCATGATCTTTCTGTAAACCTACAACTTCTCTTAAAAAACAAACAAACAAACAAACAAAAAAACCAGAAAGGTGAGCATCATCTCACTGATTGAGCCTCAGGCGACATATATGCAAAAGTGCTTAGCCCTAGCTGGCACCCAGGAGGCCCTGAGTTATCTGACTTGAAAAATGCAGGTGCTGTGCTCCAGGACCTCTGCCGACCCAGAACTCTTTAGTCTGAATTAATAGAGCAATATCCACCCTGGTAAGGAGAGAAATGTCTTGGACACCCCAGCTAACTTGCCACTCCCTGGCAATGAAGCAGGCATAGTTAATAGAAAACCAGAGAACCACACACCTGTAGGGTAGATGCAGGGCTCCCAACCTTGGCTACCTGGAAGTCTTCTCAAACTGCAGAAGTCCTGGGGATCCATTCCCAGATAAATTATATCCCTGGAGATGGGCCTGGAATTGATATTTTCTTAAAGGTCCCCAGTTGATGCTAATGAGCACAACCATTGCTATAGAATGAATAATAATTTATAAGGATCTGTAAGATTTACCTAATTCCTTCCCACAAAACTGCAAGCCTTCTTAAGCATTTATTAATTTATCTGGCAGCAGAGCTTTGGTGGTTGAATTTTCCCTGGTCTTACCACAGGGAACTAGACTCCTTTGGAGTGGGCTTGGCCCTATGCTTTGCTCTGGGGCCTTCACAGCCTGAGGGCCAGCGCTGTCAGTTCCCACCCTTCTCCCAACCTTGGCCATTTCCCAAGACTCTGCCCTGTGTGTAGTTGGGCCCTGCACCACCAGGCCCATCTCCAGAACCCGGTAGGAGCCAGCTGCCCACCCCTACTGCCCACTCCTCTCAGCAGGAAAGGTGGCCTCCCACTTCTGGCAAAGTTTTATTCCTTCCCCCTGGGCTCCAGACCCCAGGCCCTCTCACCCCCTCTCCCCACCCAGGGACCTCTTTCCAACCTTCCATCACTCTCGCCTCTGCAGAAAATAATTAGGGCTCAGGAGGAAAAGTGAGAGGCATCAGAATTAGAAAAGAAAAGGCAGAACTATTTCTATTTATGAATGATATGGTATGATAGTATATCTGGAAAACTCAGGAAAATCAAATGTTTAAATTATACTAGCAATATGAAAAATCAGCATAGGAGCAGGATATAAAAATTAACATACAGAAAATAGCTTTCATCTGTGTATATTTACCAATAACAAACTAGAAGATATAAGGGACCCCGATTAAATAACGACAGAAAAGAAAAATTACTTAGGAATAAACTTCAGTTCAAAGAAATCTACATGAGGAAAACTTTGGGACATTCCTGAAGATAAAAAGTGGACTTGAATAAATGGAAAGACATCCCTTATTTTTGGATAGGATGACTCAAAGCGCAGAGATGTCAATTTTCCCCAAGTTTATGTGTAAAATTTAACACAATCTTAATTTTTTTAAAAACCCCAGCAAGTTATTTTCCGAGGCTAAACCTTTTGTCTTTTTTCCAATTCTAATTCTAATTCTCTGCTCAACCTTGATTCCAAAGCTTTATGGGAAGATAACAGCAAGAAAAGCAAAGGGTAGGGGAGACTTGGCCCTGCCAGATATTAAGCTATGTGGTATTGATGAATGGCTGGATCAAGCAGCAGTTTGGGACAAGCCCAGCTAGAGAGCCAAACACAAAGGAACATCGGCGTAGGCTTAAGACGCTGTCTCCATGCCCTGGGCGAGAGAGCTGAACTTTGTAAGAAACAGGGTTGGGACGATTAGAGAGCCACTTGAGGAGAGACAAGATTGGATACATGCTTCACAGTGTATATCAGGATGAAAATTGAAAACATGAAACCATTAGTAGAAAACAGGAGAGCATTTCTTTAAAATCTAAACATGAAGGAAGCCTTTAATGACTGTTACTCAAAACCCAGAAGAAATAAACTGAAAAAAAAGACAAATTTGACTACCTAAAAATTTTTTTACATGGGAATAATATACAAAACATGGTGCCTTTGGGTAAAGGAAAAGGTGAAATGAGAACCCGTTTGTTATTGGCTTAACTTTGCAAAAAGACTCACAGGAGGAGAAACCGGAAATTAAAGACAATGATTACCTCTTAGGGGGAAGGTGAGTGAGTTGGTGGGGACAGGGATGGCAGTGAGAATCTTCTGAGAAACTTTTACTCAGGGACAGATAAAGGTTGTGTGGGGAGTGAAGCTCATTCAATCTTGGAGGCCCTCTTTAAGGAAAAAAATACAAAATCATGAGTATAAAATTAGGTATGAAAGTGAATCTTTAGAATGAAAAAGGAAATTACAAATTACGCATTTTTTAAAAGCTGACAAATACCACAAACATCGCAAAATCTGAAAAAATACCATACTGTTTTCATTAACTTTCTGGCATGGCTATTTGATGCCATAGACTGACTTGGCTCTGTATATGTCAAACCATTTCTTCTAGAGCTATACAGATGCCTCATTTCAGGGACAGAACTCTGTGGATTTCATTCTTGTCGTGTTAGGTTCTCTGGCCCTGTAACTTTCTGTCACACTGGGCAAGTGGTCGGCGGCAGTATTCCTGGAAGTCATTCCTACTCTGACAGCCAGCAATAACTATACACGGAAATAACCGCAAACCACATAAATGCCTCTCACGAAATACACCCCCAGTTCCATTCCCTTTAGCCAGATGCCAAACATGAGCATGGATGTTCCAATGCCAGCGAAGTTGGGGAGGGCAGTGTGGCCGAGGGGAGTTGGAGGGGAGAGAGACAGTGATTGCAAATAATTGTAGATAAAATACCGGCCTTTTTCAACTTTTGCAAAAAAATATATGTTCCTTATGAACATGTTGCTAAGCCCCTCCCAGGGCTTTGAAGGAGGCTGGACAAACAAGGGGCCCTGAATAATTCTGGTCATTTAGAATTTTTAGTTTGTATTCCTAGAAAGAGGTCATTCTGAATGAGATGGGTTTTTGTCATGTATTTACTCTTGCGCATACATAAAAAGGAAGGTATAAGGGAAGGAAATTGGCTAAAGTATTTCTAAGACAATGACACATCACAATTGTCAGAGACTGTAAGACCTTCCTAATTCCAGAAATGTCAAGATGTGGAAAAGGAAAAACACTTGGGCACTCACCACCTTGCTTAAGAAAGAGAACGATCGTCAGCACTGCTGAGTCCCCTAAGTGCCCTCCCCTCCTCCTGCAAGTTGGGTTCATTGTTTCTCTTTCCAGATATTGCAAATATATTCGGTATGTTGCTTGGTCTTGACATTTTCTGTGATTGGAACGATATCATATGTAATCTTTTGTGACTTGCTTTTCTAACTCAAAATTCCATAAGATATTCTATAAGAGTCATCAATGCTAACGTGTACAGGCCACCCTTGTAGAGCCAGCCATGTGTTTGGAAAACGGTGGTCCGACCCTGGTGGGGGGGTAGGGGAGCGAGGATAAATGTGGCTGCATGGTGAGCTAGAGTGCGAGGTGGCAGCTGAAGCGGAGGTCCCGGAGGAGACAAGCAGTTGCAGTTGCTCCTCTCCCCAGGACTGCAGTCTGAAGTAGCCCCACGAGGGACCAGCCGCTCCTGACCCACCGCGTCTAATCTCTTCCCCATCACTGCTCTTGTGGTGTTCTTGCCTGGCTCACCAATGGCTTCCTCTTTGCGAAGTGCAGTGGACACTCTCCATCTGTGTATTGTTCCCCAAAGTCTCTCCTGAATCCAGATCTGTCTCCTGAGCCCCAGACTCACACACCCGCCTCTCCTCTAGACATCACTGCTGGGCATCCCACAAACACCTCCAATTCAGTATGGCCAAGGACTAACGCACCTTCCCTCCAAAACCTCCTATTTTATTCTATATGCTGGTTAAATAGCGTCAATGGCTCTAAGAGACCAAACCAGAACCTGCAAATCCTCCGTTCCACCCCTACCCCCACCCCCCAACCTAGTAGGTCACTGAGTCTTGTCAATGCTACCTCCTTAAATGATGCTAAATTCCAGGGCTCTAGGCTTGCATTGTCCCCCTGGACTCCTGCAGTGATCTAACTGGTCTCCCAACTTGCAGTTTTGCCTTTTTCTAGGTTTCCAGGGAGCTATTTGGAAAATGGAAATCTGATGATGGCTTCATTGCTTCTTGTCATTTTCATCATAAAGCATAGCACGCCACTTCCCCAGGGAAGCCGTTTTTGTATGTGCAGCACCCCAACCTGGTCAATTCCTACTCATGCTTCATGTTTCAGTTCAAGTGTCAGTTCCTTCGTGAGTTCCCTGCCTTGCCCCCTTCCTTCCCACCACGTGGGCAAGGCTTCTTGGTCTTAGGCTGGAATGGAAGCATATTACCTTCCTGAAGAACCCATCAGAAATTCACTGCTATGATTATTTGATGAATGTCTTCCTTCCCCACCAGAGAGCAAGCTTCTTGACAGCAAAGACAATATCTGGCACAAGGCCTGACATAAGTATCTCTTCATTAATATTTGTTGAATGAAAGTCCACACACGTGTGTGTGTATGTGTGTGAGAGAGAGGGTGAGGGGCCTCTCTACCCTAATCCAGCCACTCTCGCCCCCCCCCCCCCCCGCCCTCTAACCATTCCAAGCTTCTTCAGGCTCCCCAAAATACCCCTCTCTCATATATCATGTTGACTTTGTGGTTGTCCTATCTCTAACCTCCCTTTCCCCCCTCCCCTAGAAGTCACTGGAATTGGGTCACTGGCCACAAAAAGGTCTTTTTTTTTTCAATATTCAGAGAAGAAAAGCTCAGGGCACTGCAGTTGGCCTCCTCCTTGCCTCCTTGGGCATGCGAGGACAGCTTAGGCCGAGGGAAGCAGTGTCAGCACAGTGGAGTCCTCCTTGCCTAGTGTTGGTCCACTGCAGTCTGTTTGCTTGGACAAAGCTCAAGGACGGCTTTCATCAGGGGTTTCCCTCTGTCTCCTTACCTCTGCCAGTGCCTGTAACAACGTGGATTCTTCCTGATATTTTGACAAGTTTGCTGACTGCAGAAATGGGAGACTTGAGGTTGGCCTGCCCTTCCTGTCAGTGCCTGCTTATTGCCCCTCTCCCTTCCAGGGTAGGTGTTTATCAGCAAATGATGAATGGATTTAATAAAACACAGAGGGAGACCAATTCTGGAGCTACACACAATGTACAGCTTTCTCAATAGCCGAGTACAAGAAAACTCTCTCCATGTAGCCCCACAACCCACAGAAATGTGACTCCTGCTTAGACACGCTTCAGAGGACTCTCCTGTGATACCTGGCAACATGGGCCATTGCCTTTCCTTTACATGTGCATTTTTCTAGGCAAAATGTCTGGTTCAATGACACTTTGCACAAAATGCTGGAAAAGCTGAAGCAGTTAAAGTTGGTGTTAAGGTCTGGTGGCTGTGAGTCCTTCATAAATACAGTACTGTTATTATCAGCCCGTCATTCCTTCTCCCAGGGAAGGCAGGCAAGTGGGTTCACCCAATAAGCTGATCTAAAAGGTTCATTTCTTTCTAATACAAAATGCATCTGAAGGATAATGGTTAAAAGAGCAATTTTAATAAGCTGTCATTAAAAACTTGGGACGCCATGGTTGCTGCCAAATGACCTGAAAGTCCACTGTCCAAAAATGATGTATGTTAGATCTTTAGGGAATCATCCTCCTGAGATTTCCTAGTGTTTTGGCAGCTTACACGTGATTTCTCAGTTAGAAGCTGCACTGAACCCGCTTCCTCCCCTTCCTTTCTTTCCACTGTCTTTCCTCCTCTGCTTAATTGCCTAAAAGAAAAAATTTTTAATTAAAAAAAGGAAAATGTGCCAGTTGTGTTATTACAGGAGATGATTGCATGGCTGCAGCCTCTATTAGCTTTGAAGCTAGCAGGAAGATGCCCAAGAGGTAGAGGTGGCAGTTTCTCCATGTTGAGATGAGGTCTAAAGGGGAAAACACTTGGAAAAGTTTTTGGAACCTTGAAGACTTTGGACCCAGTGAGGTGAATGCTGTGAAAGAAATATTCAAGGAAAAGTTTTGGTGATGAGTGAAAATGGGGAGACTTATTTGCCCAGAAAGCTAGCTGGCTACTGGATTTCAATATCAATCTTCTAGGAAAAGGACAAAATGAAGCTAGCATAGCTTTTGGTTTTAAGAGTCGCTTAAATAGTTATACTTGTCTAGGTTTCATAAGGAGTGGTTTACCAGCATTGGTGTCTATAAATATTACTTAGACAATGCTAATCCCAGAGATTGATTCTGTAGGTCTGGGATTGAGCCCAGCAATCTGCTAGTTTCAGTTTCCCAGCTGCAAAAACAAATACCATATAATGGGTTAACTTAAACAGTGGAGATTTATTGGCTCATGGTTTTGAGGCAAGGAGTCCAAAATCTGAGGCGTCAGCAAAGAAATGTTTTCTCCCCCAAGACTGTGGCATTCTGAGGTTGGCTGCCAGCAATCCTTGGTGCTTGGCTTTTCTGTCACATGGCAAAGCACATGGCAGAGTCTTCTCCATTCTCTTCTGGGTTCCACTGACTTCCAGCTTCTGGCTCTTCCCTGTGGTTCCCTCTCCATGTCTGATTTCCCTATAAGGACATCAGCCATAATGGATGAAGGCCCACCCTCATTCAGTTTGGTCACGCCTTAACTAATAATGCCTTCAGAGGCCCTATTTACAAATGGGTTCACCTCCATAGGACCAGGAGTTGGGAACTGAACAAGCCTTTTGTGGGGGACAGGATTCAATCCCCAACACTGGCTTTTTGATTAGTATTTCAGGTAATTCTGATACTAGTGGTCCTTAGACCACGCTTTGTGAAACACTACTTCAGTTTCCAGTCTCACTGGAATTTTATATGGCTTTTAAAATCATGGTCATGAAGACTATATCATAATCATTTTCTGTATGATTATAATAATGTCAAAAAGAAAAAATCAGGTGTAAATTGAAAATACAGTATTATTCCATCTGAGTTTCTCCATAGAAGTGAACTTTAAACCTATTCCAGAACCTTAGCCAATACATTAGTTTTGTGGTCATTGACCTCTCAGAACTCCCTCGTGCACTTCAGAGCTCTACTAGGGACTGCAGGGGGCCCGGGGCCTGCAAAACTCACACCCCTGTCCCAGCTGGCTTCCCGTGGGCTTCTGATCCTGGAAAGCCAGTGGAAGAAGTGGAGGAGGGGAGGAGAGACTCTTGCTGCTCCTGGGTTCTGTGGGCATCTCTCCAGCAGCAGCCTACACAGAGACCCCAGCATCTTTCCTCAGACCCAGCATTGCCTCTTCATGGTTTGGGGACCAGCCCACATGGCCCCTCTTTGGCCGTTCTGGTTTCCTTGTGGTGGCACACGCAGCAGGAAGCCAGCTGACAGGGTCTGCTAATACCATCCTCTCTCTGTTCCCATTGCCCCGAGAGGTGGTGGGTGTTTCCTGAAGTTACTAATCTCTGAGTTATCTCACCTCTCCTTTGTGGTTCTTTCAGTTCCTCCAACAGTTTTATAACTAGTTTACTATATCAAGTCCCATCTGTTTGAAATTCTTAATCCAGATTCTTCTTTTTTTTTCCTTGACTGGGCCCTAACATAGTGAGATCATAGCTATTACTTTTCTCTATTTTTCACATTTTCTTTAGTATACCTTTATCATGGTTTTTAAAAAATAACGGCTTTATTGAGATATAATTGACATACCATACAATCCACACATTTAGAATATAAAAGTCAATGTTTTTTTCAGTGTATATACTTTGCCACAATCAGTTTTAGAACATTTTCATCACACCTGAAAAAAACCTGTACCTATTAGTAATTATTCTGCATTTCCCCTCAAACTCCCTTCCCTCAGCCCTGGGCAACCGTGAATCTGCTTTCTGTCTTTATGGATTTGCCTATTCTGGATATTTCATATAAAAGGAATAAAACAATATGTGTCCTTTGTGACTGGCTTCTTTCACTTAGCATAATGTTTTCAAGGTTCATTTTTATTGTAGCATGACCCAGTACTTAATTTCTTCTTATTGTTGAATACTATTCCATTGTGTGGCTATACTACATTTTGTTTATTCATTCATCAGTTTATGGACTTTTGGATTGTTTGCCCATTTTGGATACTATGAATAGTGACACAATGGACATTTATATACAAGTTTGTTTTTGTGTGTGTATATATGTGTGAAAATATGTTTTCACCTCTCTTGGGTATATGCCCAGGAGCGGAATTGCTGGGTCATATGGTAACTCTGTGTTTAACTTTTTAAAACACTTCCAGTTTTCCAAAATACCTCCTCCATTTTATATTCCCACCACCAATGTATGAGGGGCCCAATTTCTCCACATATTTGACAACACTTGTTATTGTCTGTGTTTTTGATTATAGCCATCCTGATGGGTGTGAAGTGGCATTAATTGTGGTTTTGATTTGCATTTCCATTATGATGGATGACATTGAGGTTTTTTGAATGTACTAATTGGTCATATGAATATCTTCTTTGGATAAATAGCTATTGAAATTCTTTGCCCATTTTTAAAAAAGATTTGTTTATTTATTTCTCCTCCACCCTTCATTGTTTGTGGTCGCTGTCTGTCAAACTGAACCCAGGAACTCCCATGTGGGATTGAGGCGTCCAGTCATTTGAGCTACATCCGCTCCCTGCTTGTTGTATCTCTCGTTGTGTCTCCTCATTGTGTCTCTTCATTGTAGCATCTCGTTGGGTCAGCTTGCCGCACCAGCCCTTCGCGTCAGCGCACTGTCTTGCTAGTCTTCTTTAGGAGGCACTGGGAACCGAACCTGGGACTTTATTATTCAGTTGTATGAGTTCTTTATATATTCTAGATATAAATCTCTTATCAGATATATATTTTTCACTTTTTTTCTCCCATTCTGTGGGTTGTCTTTTCAGTTTTTATGGTGTTCTTTGAAGCACAAAAGCTTTTAATTTTGATGATGACCAATTTATCTATTTTGTCTTTTGTCATTTGTGCTATAGGTGTCACATCTAAGAAACCTTGCCTAAACCAAAGTCATGAAGATTGATGCTGTATTTTCTTTTAAGAATTTTATAGCTTTAACTCTTATATTTAGGTCTATGATCCACTTTTAATTAATTTTTGTGTATGGTACAAGGCAGGAGTCCAGCTCCATTCCTTTACATGTGGCTATCTAGTTATCCCAGCACCATTTGTTCAAATAACTATTCTTTCCCCACTGAATTGTTTTGGTGCCCTCATCGAAAATTGGTTTGCCATAAATATGAAAAATTGGCCATAAATGCGAAGGCTTCTTTCTGGACTTTCAGTTATATCCTGTTGACCTATATGTCTATTTTTATGCCATTACTACTGTGTCTTGATTACTGTAGCTTTGTGGTATGTTTTGAAATCAGGAAGCCAAAGCGCCAGCAGCAATGTAGAAGACTTGAACAACACTGTCAATCCGTTTGACTCCATCCAACAACAGCAGGGTGCATATTCCATTCAAGGGCACATAGAACATATACCAGGACAGCATAATTGGGGATATAAAACAACTTTCGGTAAAGTTAAAAGGATTCAAGTCATACAGGTATGCTCTCCAACCGCAGTAGAATTAAATTAAAAATCAATAACAGAAAGATACCTGAAAATTTCCAAACATTTGTAAACTACATAACATACTTTTAAATAACCCAAGGATTGAAGGTGAAATTAGGGGGAAAGTTAGAAAGGCTTTTGAAATGAATGAAAGTGAAAACACAGCATATTTAATATTGGATTTTCTTCTAAAGCAGTGCTTCTAGGGAAATGTATGGCACTAAATGGCTGTGATAGAAACGGAGAGCGTTCTCCAGTCAGTGATCACCTCAGCACAGGTCTTTAGAAACTAGAAAAAGCAAAACAAACGAAACCATAGTAATGATAAGAAAGGAAACAACAGATCAGAGTGGGAATAAATTAAATAAATAGAAAAGCAATACATAAAAGTAATAAAAACAAAAGCTGGTTCTTTGAGAAGATCAATACAAATGTAAGAGATTACCATTATCAGAAATGAGAGAGGTGATATTGCTACCCATTCTACAGATATGAAAATGATAGGAAGCAATATTCTTAACTGTATACCAATAAGTTTGACAACTTAGATGAAATGGACAATTTCTTTGAAGGACACAAAGTACTAAAGCTTACTCAAGAAAAGACAGATAATTTCATGGCCCTATATCCATCAAGGATATGGAATTTGTAGTTAAAAACCTTCCTACAAAGAAAACTCCAATTCTAGATGGCTTCACTGGGTGAGATAATTCAAACATATACAGGAGAAATAATGCTAATTATATAGAAACTCTTCCAGAAAATTGAATAGAATAAAGTATCTCCAAATTCATTCCCTGAGGCCAATGTTACCCTGATAACAATATATTAAAACTAGGATACATCATGACGAAGTGGGATTCATTCCATAAATACAGCTTTAACTTTTAAAGTCAGTGTAATTCACCATATTAGCTGACTGGAAATAAATTGAAATATACTCATCTCAATAGAAGCAGGCAGTATCTGATTTCTTATTAGGCTACAATAATTAAGACAGTGTGATACTGGCATTGAGATCAATCAATGATCAAAGGAGCAGAATCGAAAGTCCAAAAATAAACCTACTCATTTACTGATTTTCAACAAGGGGCAAAGGCATGCCAGTGGAGAAAGAATAATCTTTTCAACAAATAGGGATGGAATAATTGGATATTCATATGCAAAAAGAAGAATTTAAATTCATACATTATACCTTAAACAAAAGTTAGCTCTAAATGGATTATTGACTTAAATGTACAACCTAAAATTATAAAACTTCTAGAAAAAAACATAAGGCAAAATATTTGTGGTAGTGTGTGAAATAAAGAGGTCTTAGATTCAACTCCCAAAACAGGATTTGTTACAGGAAAATGATAAACTAGAAATCATCAGAATTAAGAGTTTCTGTGCTTTGAAGGCACTTTTGAAAAGAAAGACCATAGGTTGGGAGAAAATATTTGCAAACCACATATGTGATAAACAACTTGTAACCAGAATATATAAAGAACTCTCAAAACACATTAAAAAAGCAAACAAAATAATGAAAAAAGAAGATAAATGGATGGAGATAAGCACATGAAAAATGCTTCACATTATTTCTTATTAGGGAAATGTAAACTAAAACCTCAATGAGCTAGTACACACCTCTTAGAATAGCTAAAATTCAAAAGGCTGACAAGGACATAAAGCAATTCGATCTTTTGTACACTGTTGGTGGGAATGTAAAAAGGTTCAACCACTTTAGAAAAATGGTTTGACAGTTTCTTAGAAACTTAAACATACACTTATCTACCATGATCCAGATATTCCACTCCGAAATATTCGTTGCAATGACAGATACAGGCCATTACATATCTTGCCATAACCTACAGAATTGTGTGGGAGAGGGTGTAAACCACAATGTAAACTATAATCCATGCTTGGTGGCAATTCTCCAAAATGTGTTCATCAATTACAATGAATGTACCCCACTAATGAAGGGTGGTGTTAATAGGGGAAAATGTGGGCGGTGTGGGGAGCAGGGCATACGGGAATCCCCTGTAATTTTTATGTAACATATGTAACTAAGGATCTTTTTTTAAAAAAAAAAAGAAAGAAAGAAATGTATTGTGAAAGAAAGACCAAAAAGCACACATATTGTGTGATTCCATTTATTTAAATTCTTGAAAATACAATGTAATCTGTAACGACATAAAGCCTGTCTGTGGTTGCGTGGCGATGGGGAGGTTGCATGGAGGGACAAAAAGGAAAGATTATGAGGAAATTTTGGGAGGTGATGGATATGTTCACTATCTTAATTGTGGAGATGGTTTCACTGGTGTATGCACATGTGAAAATTTATCAAATTGTACACTTTGAATGTATACAATTTATTGTATGCATACCTCAATTAACCTGTTTGTTTTTTTAAAGGTGCTCAGATTAAATCTTTTTGTACTTGTCTTTGCTGAGAGATGCAATGCTAGAACTTCAGGTTGCAAGATACTCCTCATAGGAATCAAAAAGTCTTGCCATCCCACCTGCTAAGGTTTTCTGAAATCCCTTCCTGCACATCTCACCCTTTCTCCTGCCTAACCCTAATCCAATCCATCATTATCTCACTCCTATATTTCTTCACAGCCTCCTACTTGTGGAATGAGTGTGGTCGCGCTCTCCTCCAATCCATTTTGCATACTGAGCTCTTTCTAACAAGAAATTTTGATCATTCTCTTGTTTAAACCTCTTAGTGGCTTCTCAGTGACACTTGAATAGGGCATAAATCCTTTAACAGTCCTTGTAAATTCCTGTGGGAGGCAGCCATTGCCTCTCTTTATTATGGGCTTCCTCTGGCTCTTCAACTCTGCCTTCCAGCTGTCTTGCCCATCTCCTTCAGGGTACTGCCTTTTGCTCCAAATCACACATTTGGGTTCTTTTGTGCCAACGACTCCTGGGCTACTCTGCCACCTTAGCCCATGTGTGACACAATCTCTTTCTTGGCTGTTCTTTCACAAAGGGATTCTCAACACTACCAGACTCCACTCCCTGTAGGTACTAAGTATTATGAAATGCCCTGTTTACTATTCTGAAATGAAGTTTACAGATAACATAACAACCAACAGAGGAATCTTTAAAAATCAGTGTAATATCCTAACCATAAAAACCATAAAGGAGACTCATATATTTTCAATATGTAAATCCTCCAGCACAACTACATTAGAATATGTAATCAAGGGAAGCTGTGGCTCAATCAGTGGGGCTCCCGTTTACCATATGGGAGGCCCCGGGTTGGATTCCCTCCTGGTGGGGACAGGCCCGCCCACACGGCGTGGTTGGCTGACCCAGTGAGCAGGAGCAGCAAGCGGGGGATGGATGAATAAATAAATAAAATCTTAAAAAAAAAAAAAGAATATGTAATCAAGAAGTTAGATGATTGCACCAGTTTTGAATTTTTTTTATCTGATACTTAG
>JAKSZT010054030.1:65974172-65990908 GCA_026826555.1 Tolypeutes matacus
AGTTAGATGATTGCACCAGTTTTGAATTTTTTTTATCTGATACTTAGCAGTAAGAGCTAAATAATTATATTTGTCTGCACAAGTAGAGTCATTGTGACTACAACTGAAACTAATGTAGACTATTAGCCTATGTTGCCTTGGTAACTAAAATATCATAGACAGAGTGACTTGATTTTCTAAAATGGTAAACAACTTGGTAAAATTCTGATCAAAACAAAGTACAATCTCCCCTCAATTTAAAAGGAAGTTGTTTTCTGAGAAAATCTGGTACATGTCTAGGAAAATTCAGTTAAAACTGGACAGAAACTCATGCTTAAATGCAAACATGTTTTACACCTACACAAACATCCTGAACCTTGCAGAATGTCTAGCATTCCTGACCCCTGCCCAAAAGTGCCAGCAGTACCCCCGCCCCACCGAGTCATTGCAGCCACCAAAAGGTCTCATTCATTTCTGAAATGTTGCCTAGGGGCTGTCTGTGCCCTCCTTGGACCACACTGCCTGTCCCCAATTTTCTCAGGCAGATACTGTTAGCCCCATTTGACAAAATGACCTGCCCGTGACCCCTAGCTGACAACCCCCAGCTGGCACCAACAAGTCTCCTCCACCCCAGTAACAGATGGCCAAACCCCCATCCCCTGCCCCTGAAAGACAGAACGTGCATTCCAACAAGTACACCTCATCCTCCCCAAGACCCCTCCCAGCAGGGTAAAAGTCAGTGCTTTTCACTGTTCTCGCTAAGACCCCACCCCTAGGCTGTTTAAGAGCAGACCCAGGTCAGTCAAGCGGACTTTACAACGCTAAAACTGATCGTCCCCACGCTCATGCTCATCCCCCTGACCTGGCTATCCTAAAAAAGCATCTCACGTCAGAGCGCCGACATGCCGGCGATCTAATAAACTTTCCCCGCCTGGACTTTGGTCTGTCTCCGAGCCTCACTGGACTAGGGTCTAACATTTTGGTGCCAAAACCCGGGAGGCCTCGTTGAGGCCCATCAATTCCGTAGCGATCCTCTACCCAGCCCTTGGGCTTCGTGCTCGGGTGAGTCTCTTTCTCGGTCAGTGCCTCCTAGCACCAGGTCAGTGATCCTCTCCAGCATCAGGGAGCTGTCCCCCTCGCCTGACCTCCCAGCTCCAGGGACCCCCGGCTCCGGATCCAGTCGCCTGCCTAACTAGTTTGAGAATAAGAGCTCCAAGGACGCCTGCATCTCTTCTCTCATACCCCCTTTTCCAAAGAAGTGCTTGAACTCCCCCTCCCCCCTCACCAACATCCACCTGCAATGGCAAGTGGCCTGAGGTTCCCTGCATTCAGGCTTTCCTTCTCTCTCCCTGACCGTCCCTCCCTCTGCCAATCCTGCAGTACCTATCAAATCTTCCTTCTCCACAGCCGACACCCTCTCCTGCACACAAAAGATCCTCCCTCCAACTTCAGCCCCCCCCCCGATCGTGCCCCCCACCACCATATGCCCTATCAGCACCCTCTGAACCTACTCCATCCTCCTCCTGTTCCCCACACCTCCCCCTGGACCCCCTCCCTTCTCCCCACCCACTGCAGCTCTCAAGCTCAACTCCCCATTCTCAGTCGCCCTTCCCCAGCTCCTGTCCTCTCTCTCTGAAAAGTGGCCGAAACAGAAAGCATTGTGTGCATTCACGTCCTCCTCTCCCTCTCTGATCTCTCATTTCTTATTAATACGGAAACGACTTTACTCTGCATTCCCCGAACCCTTACCTCACGCCTCGATCTCAGTAGTGGGGGTCAATGAAACAGTTTTACAGCCCCTCACAACCACTCTTGTGCCGTATCCACGAAAAAGCCCCCTGTTCACCCACTCACTCCATCCTCTCTCCCCTTTTTTCAGCCAAATTCTGTCAATCCGAAAGTCCCATCATTGCTCCCCACCAAATCGCAATATCCTGTTCCTCTTAATGCAAAATATCAACCCTACAATTATTCGCCTCTTACAAGCAAGCCTTTAGCTTACTCCTAAATTTTAAGTCTAAGTGTACTCCTAAAAAGTAATAATAAAAGATATATGCGTTAAATACCTGTCTATCTAAACTGCAAAATTAAAACTTACCTGCATTTATACTGCTCAAATATTCCTAACTGGTTGCTGATTACTAATAAAAGTGTTTCCAAAAACAAGCTTGCATATTACAAGCAACACTGATTCCAAAAAAAAAAAATCTTAAAAGCAGTAAAATCAGAAATGTAAAATAATAAAAAGCTTAAAAACAGCCATACCAAAAAGGTGATAATTATGAGTCAAGTTGAGGAGCTTTATCTTTCAGTTGTTGTGTCTTACACTCTTTTTTTGTGTGTGTGTTTGTTCAGGATCAGTGTGTATTTTGATACTTCCAGATGGTAATATTAAATTAATAAATGAAAATTCTTAAAAGAGTTCTATTCAAATGGCCAAAAAATTAAATAAGTGCTTATATTAATAAATATAATATATTTATTATATATATATATATATGGATGCTCATAAGATAAATTAGCATTATATACGTTAAATCTTTAGAATGATGAAAATTGTAAGTTTTGACTAATGAAGTTACTACAAACCTCTTATAAAAAAATTGGTTTTGCCTAAATTGAAATGAATAATTTATTTTTCTTCACAGAACGGGATGAGGAATGTGAAACTTTAAATGGATATTGAAAAAAGTAAAAAGTTTATAGAAGTGCTGACTGAAATTTGATACATTTGTTCAAAATAGTGTGTTTTGCCCTAAAATAAGATAGCTGGTTTCATAAAGCAGAATAAAAGTATGTAAGACAGAACTTGAATGCATATGGCAAGTTGTAGAAGGTATTGTAGGAGGTAGTGTTAAGTAAGGAAACGTGTTCTGTAAAGGTCAAATTTGTCTTAAGATGAAGCAACTATAGTCTATATAATTATGAATAGTTATAAGTTTGTAGAAGCATTGTTTAAACTGAAATATTTAAATAGCTAATGCCAGAAAATCATCATTAAACAGAAACTGAATTGATGCTAATAACAAAAAGTAACTTCATGACAGAAAAACCTGTCAGAGGCCACCTCAATCTGCATATTAAAGTGGCGGTAAAGAGAAGGTGATCTTGATTCCATTGAAAAGCTTAGGTTTTCATGAAGTAATGGAGAAAGTCGTTTTTCTTGTACTGCTAAAATAAAATATCTGTTAATTAATGTAATCATGGTAATTGTATGTTGTAAGAAGTTTGCTTTAAAACATTTTCCAAAGTTGTTTTGGTAACTTAAGTGTGAAAAATATATGAAATGTGTTTTCATTATTAAGAAAAAGAAAGTAATTTTGTCCTAAAATAAAATGACTGGTTATTAAGAAAGAGGAAAATATGAGACAAAACCTGAATGAATACAGAAAGTGCAAAAGGCTCATGGAGAAGAAATTTTTGTAGTTAAAGTTGAGTAAAATGTATTGAGTCTATCTATAAAGCTTTAAAGCTGTAGTATCAAAGAGTATACTGATGCAAAATTAAAATTTTGTTCTTTCTCTGTTAAAGTAACAAAGTTTCTTAAATCACTGGTCTGTTTTAGTAAAAGTTTATAAAAAGTTTTCCTCCTAAATAATCAATATACAAAAAAAAAGAGTCCGTTTTAACCAAAATAGCTTCTTGTACTTTAACCTTGTTGTTTCCTAGGTTGTTTAAGAAAAACAAGTCTCATCTTTTAAAGGAACATGATGTTGAAACCTAACAACTTTTAATGTTTTGCTTTCTCAAAGTCAAATCCTGAAAAATATCTTTTTATTTCAAATTATTGCAAAAAATTTATTCTTTCATCTTGAAAAAAAGGGAAATAATAAAAAAGTTCATTTAATATGTTGTAAGTTGAATAAAAAGTGTTTTAAAATGTTTAAAAACTGTTATAACATTAAAGAGGATTCTTTAACCCTCTGTTAATCAATGGTATATGAGAAAAATGTTCATACGAATACTTAAAAATTATATAAAATTCCTGAAAATTTAATAATATTTCATTATAATATTAGATAAAAGTATAATGTTGTTAATCATGGTTTTAATTATTTAAAAAAAATAGTATGTGTCACAGAAACAACCTCTTCACCTGAAAATCAAAAAGTGGATGCTTTAACTCATATTCATTTGATTTGTCCCATCTCCACTGAAGAAGCAGCTCTATGGCTGCAGAAAGAGAGTGGCCATTGGAGGCTGCCAGAAGTGGTACATAACAGTAAATTATGGTAAATTAAAACAACACCACTGTAATATGCAGCAGTTCCAGATATTGCTAGTTTGTTGCAAGAAATTAATATCCAGTTGTGTCACTATCACTTTGTTTTAAAATTTGCTAAAGCTTTCTTTAGTATCTCCTTAGGCAAGTCAAGCCAGCCTGCACTCACCTCCATGTGAGAAGGCCAGCGGGGGATTTTGCAGCTTTCCCAGGCTGTGTGCAGAGCCCAAAAATCGGTCCTGGCCTGGTGGCAAAAAATCCGGCTTCATAAAAGAAACCTGTGGCTGTAGCCCTATTTTGTTATATTGATGATATTATCTTAACCAATAATTCTTTTTTAGACTTAAAAGAAGCATCAGAGACAATAGTAACTTATCTTAAGAGCCTGAGAGGAGCAAACAATTGGGACAAGCTGCAAGATCCCTGCTGCTCTGTCAAACTCTTTTTTTTTTTTTTTTTTTTTTAAGATTTTTTATTTATTTATTAATTTATCCCCCCCTTGCTGCTTGTGCTTGCTGGGTCAGCTAACCGCGCCGTGCGGGCGGGCTTGCCTTCACCAGGAGGCCCCGGGAACCGAACCCAGGGCCTCCCATATGGTAAACGGGAGCCCTACTGATTGAGCCACAGCCGCTTCCCCCTGTCAAACTCTTAAGTGTTGTTAAAATATAAAGTTTCCCCACACCACAAGCTAGAAAACAATTAATGACCTTTCTGGGGGTGTTGGGATACTGAAAACCCTTCATCCCTCATTTAACTCAGATGTTAAAATCATTGTATGTGTTAATAAAAAAAAACAGTGCATGGAAATAAGAAACCCCACCACCACCAGCAGCAGCAGGCTGCTTTTAAAACAATAACACAGGCTCTAGCAGTAAAGGGCGTGAACCTTAACTTACCCTGTGACTTAGGTGTGGCCAGCACCAATATTGGCTTTGGGTGGAGTTTGTGGCAGTGGCAACATTCTAAATAAATACCCCTTGGGTTTCAGTCACAATTGTGGGAAGGGGCCAAAGTACCACATAGCCCCTTAGAGAAGCAACTATGTGCAGCATACCAAGCCCTGTTGCAAACGAAGGGCTTAACCCAGTAGTGCCCAGTCACTCTGAAGACTGCCGTCTCCATCCAGGGGTGGACTGCAGATACCGAGAATGAGGCAGAAACAACGGACTGTCGTGAGCGGCCCTCGGTAGCGGAAAGATCTGTAAAAAGACACCTGAACCACCCACCAGCAGTGGCAGATAACTGTTTATCATGTCCCTATCCTCTCCTCTAACACCCTTCTCGGAACTGTTGAGGCAGATGCCCTTGCGAAGATCCAGAGCCATATCGTTGAAACTTGAAAAACAGCAGAGTGGCGCCACAGAAAAAGCGAACATCGTGACTACCAGACCCTGTGGTGCCCGGCCTAGCAGTTCCAGCTGCTTGTTCCTCGCCAACAGCTCATGAACATGACCCACGGGTTTCCATCATGCTCACTCCGACTGTGACATCAGCCCCTCCTACTCTTGGAAGAGGCAAGGTATGCTCTCACTGCTGCAGACATTGCATCAAAACTCTTGTAACCAGCCAGCTCCTATTTGCTGCCTAGAAAACGTGAGTGCCCTGTATGGGATGCCAGCCCAAACTGACAGTGACCAAGAAACCATTTACCAGGCACCTCATGAAGTCTTAAACTATGAACCAGAATATTGTTTGAACTTTTTATTTAAAAATGATGAAATGAATGGCCTTTTTTTTTTTTTTGGCTCCCCGTCGGGGAATCGAACCCCGGTCTCCCGCATGACAGGTGGGGATACTCACCACTATACAAACAAGGAATGGCCTTTTAATAAAACAGATAAAGGATGATAAAGAATCCTTACAACAATGAACTAAGTTTAAATTCAGCACTGTGGGCTATAACCACAGCTCCATTTAAAATGCTAACAGGAAGACCAAAGCAGGCACTAAGTGCCAGCCGCCCTATGGCCCAAAAGGGGAAGTAATAATAATTTGTTGTTGCCTATGCCTCAAACTATACAAACTGGGGAAAAATAAAATCATTTTAGCCATAGGCCTATGCAACCCTACTGGTTGTGAATCTTAAATCCATGAAAGATAAAAATCACTCAAAAACATTGTTATAAAACCACAGTTGATAAGCTAAAGTCTCCTATTCCTGCTAAAACTCTATGTGTGTCTATGTAAACTCTTCTTATGCCTAAACTGATTTTTAATGTGCTTATATACTGCTAAAGCCACCAAATTATTTAATTTCACTGTCAACCATTAATGTTCAATGTTAAGTTACCACCACTCTCTTATTCCTCCTAACCCCTCATATTAATCTTAGTAATCCTTCTTCTCAGACTCCTAAGAGCGATAGCCTCACAGCCCACCCTGAATTTCATGGCTAATTCCTGTCCTTACCCCACTTAGAACTCTCATTCTCCTAATATCAGCATGTCCATACACCTTCCACGTGGTAACTCAGGTTATCCAAACAACCATCGGAAATGCCACCCATAATCATATAGATAATCTTCTCCTGCTGCAGAAAATGCAGTACCAGCCTCTGAACCAAAAACCATGCTGAAAAGGAAACAACTAAATCCAACAACACTCCACAACAGCAAGAAGCCGCTCGATGAGTTGTCACCCCAATTCCCACTCTCCCTCCCTACCCCTTAACTAAACTCCTAAAAGGAGTTGGGAATGTTAGCCCCATTTGGCAAAATGACTCATCTGTGACCCCCAGCTGGTGCCAACAAGTCTCCTCCACCCCCAAAAACAGATGGCCAAAACCCCCACCCTCTGTCCCTGAAAGACAGAACGTGCATTCCATCACGTACACCTCATCCTCCCCAAGACCCCTCCCAGCAGGGTAAAAGTCAGTGCTTTTCACTGTTCTCGCTAAGACCCCACCCTAGGCAGTTTAAGAGCAAACCCAAGTCAGTCAAGGGAACTGAAGTCTCACTTCAGAGCCCCACCAGGCCGGTGATCTAATAAACTTTCTCTGCCGGAACTTTGATCTGTCCCCGAGCCTCACTGGACCAGGATTCAAGAGATACATTCTAAATCAACATCACAAATCCTAAGGCCAATGAAGAGGATATTTTTAAATGTAAGAAAACTGAAAAAGCTGTAAGAAAGGTGATTTTCTAAAGCACAGTACCCTTATCTTTTTGGTGCAGTTTTCCACAAAATGCCTCCCCTACCAGTAACCCCCTTTCTCCTACTCACAGGGAAGGAGCTTCATACAGTCAACACTACAAAACTACTTCAACCAAACTATGATCATAACTTGTACATCTGAATCTACCCATGGAAAATCCAGTCAATCTCTGCCAGTTTACTCAACCATAAAATGGGCACAACAACTTCAGGGGGTTATTGAAACAATTCAATAATTTAATACATGTAAAGCACTTAGTCAGTGCCCAGCACATTGCACTGTGCTTGAAAGGGACTGACATGAGTGCCTGGGTTCTTGCCTGGTGCAGAGAATTGAGTTCCACGCCAGGGTTGATCACATAAGGGAAAAAGCTTTATTCAGAGGGCGGAGGCAGGAGACAAAGTCTCAAATCTGCCTCCACAATGAAGGCCAGGGTTTTTATTATTTTCAGACAAAGAGAAGTGGGGATAGGGATGTTGGGATGTTAAAGGGATATTGATTGATTTGTTTAATTAGAAGTGTGTGAGGACAAGCCCTGGAGGCTGGCTGGGGTAAGTATCGGGTTACAGGTTACAAACTGCATCGTAAATTGCTTAATGAACATCCCTGAGGCACTGACGAAGTTTGGCTATAGTAATACATAAAGTTGTAAACAGTTCAATCCACAAAGAAATTTAAACTAAACATTTGTAAACTCCTAAGATTAAACTAAATGAAACGAACATCATGGAGCTGTTAAGAATTGACTGACTCCAGCTTAGGCATGGGTGACAACAGAGAATGCCAGCAAAAGGAGGTGGATAGTTACCAGCTAAAGATTACACAGTTATAAAATTAAGACTTAGCATTTGAATCAAAGGAATAAGTTTCAGATATTTTTCTGTAGCTATGATTATAGTGAGTGAACCATTCTACATCATATTTAAACTAAGACATCCTCTATGTAATAATTCAGTGACTATGGTTATTTGTTCTGTTTGTAAATTCTTCAGTCTTGCTAGGCTCAGACAAAGAAAGGAATAGAAAGCAGGAAGTTGCTAGGTGCAGATATGGGAAGTGAAGCAGGCTAGTAAAATAGGGAATCAATAGATGGATCTGGAACCTGGCATGAAGTCCACGTGGATATCAATACCAAGATGGCTGCTGGAAAACCCTTGCGAAATTTCTCCCATCCAGAACAAGATTTCCTCCAGAAGCCAGGAGAAGCCTCAGCTATTCTTCAGGGACATTATCACTGGGCCCTCCAGGGGGCTTGATGGGTGGGGTAATCAATCAAAACAGCAAAAGCTGGAGCTTTTCCCATGGCCATTAGCAAAGGGACGGAATAACTAATGGTTTAAAAAGCAGGTGCAAAAGCCTCTCTCTCTGATGCCTTCTGCACCCTGCTCTCGCCATGTCCCCCGCACAGTGATCAACAAGCAACATAGTCAAGAACCCAGACAAAATCCAGTAACGTATTTGGTGAGCCAGCCAGGAAATATTGGTGAGTGAAACTATGACCTACAACTTGTTTAATGCCCTCTTTTGTTTATCCATTTTAAAAGGGTTCGCCTACAAGCCCCCACAGGATGTAACCCCAGGAGGGAAGAGGCTGGGGCACGAGAACTCTCTGCATCTATGCCACGCACCCAGACTTGGGAGATCTGACCCCAGCCCGGAAGGCTGGGGCACAGGGCAGGGACCCAAAGCAGGGCCCTGCCAAGACAGGGGCTCCCCAGCCGAGCTCCAAGCACTGCTAAGCTGCTTTTTCAAACCCTTTTAGCAGCTTTGCCCTCAGGCCTGACTGCTGTTGCCTTCTCCCACCAGCTCTCCTCAGAGGCAGGGCAATGACCCTGAGCGCAGGGCTTGCACCTCTCAGCGGGTCCACGCCTTTGCAAGCCCACCTTCCTATCGACCACACCCGGCTACCTGGTGTGGGACAGGGTGGGAAAGCCGAGGTGGGCAGGGCCAAGATGGATGCCATGGGAGTCCCTCTACCAGGGGGGGTCACGGGCCAGAGCTCCTCTTATAATTCATCTTTACTCATGTTTTACCTTCCTACTTCCTACTACTGAATTTCTCATTACAGGTTTGTGTTAAAATGCTTTGGAATGTCTTAAAAACTGTAAAACTGAAAATGCATTTGCTATCCAGGAAGTTATTGCCTCAGGGCCCCGAGGCCTGTTAGCTAGAACAATTGATCTCTAATCATTTAAAGGCCTTTTGGTGGCTGGTATAACTGAGAAACTCCCAGTTTCTAGGGCTGCTTTTTAAGGCCTCTGTAAGAATAGGAAGAAGCTTTTTGCCCCTGCTCCAAGAAGGAGCAATATTCGGCGTGGCAGCTTTAGTCCGAAGTCTGTTCCATCCCGCGATCTATTCAGTCTGTCTCCCAGGTCTACAGCGGCCTGGGAAATGCCTGGTGGCAGGATCTCTGTGATTCCCAGGGTGGCAGGAACCAGAGAAGTAACTCTGAATGTCCCCCAAGACTTAGGAAGCCTTGGGCACTTCGATTCAGATGGTAGCCAAATGTTCCCTGAGATTTATCTCAGGAGCTTTAGTTTGGGTAACAGTGCAGTCAGTCTCGGACCCTGGAATGGAGGGGTGCCAAGAACCAGAGCAGTAAACTCTGAATGGCCCCCAAGAAATTCCTTGGGCCCTTCCATTCAGAGGGTAGCCAAACGTCCCCTGAAACTCAGATCAGGCACTTCGGTTTGAACAACTGCTCCATCTCCCACCAATTCGGCTTGGGTGCTTTGGTCTGAACTTCGGGGTTTCAGGCATCTCCCAAGACCCAGGTTGACCACAAGGACACCTTTTGGCAAGGCTCTGGATTAAATTCTTGGGACGCTGAGACCAGAGCATCGGCTCTAAATTATTTGGCGTGATAAACATTTTAGTCAGACTTGGACTCTGGCATGCAAGATCAGTTGACTAAAAAGCACTTCTTCATTCTTCCTAGAATAATGGGTATGGTCTCTAACCCACCAGTAAACTCCCTGTAGAAGTGTCTTCTCAAGAATCAGGAAAATTTGACTACAACGGGTCCACGTGGCCACAGTATAGCTGAGAGCAGCCTCTGAATAAGACCCTGAATTCCAGTTAAACCAGTGTAAAAGAGGAGGACAAGATAGATCTGAGGGCCAGAAACCTCATGGCATGTCTCCTTAAAGAAATGAGGAAACACACCTCAAATTTCCATTAGTTTAAATTCAGTTGTGCCTATAAAAGGTGTGACTAGAGATCAAGATCCAAACTGGTTACTAAACCTCTCCTGGAAAATAAGAAAGCTCATGTGCCATCAATTAAGATCAAAGAGTTCCTAGAAATGCTAAGGATATAAAGTTCTCTCTTCTGTCTTAATCTGTGCTTAACTTTGTGTTCAACTTTGAAATCTGTGTTTAACTTTGTCAGTTTGCTTGTGCCTAGGAAATCAGATTTGGGGTTCACCTGTTACAAACTGGATAACGGTGAAAGGTAACCTAAAAATGAGTCTTTAAGTATCAATACTTTCTTGCAAGTGGATTTAATGTATAAATCACAAGTGGAATTGGTTCAACTGCTAGAAAAGCAGAAAAACTTAGCAAAGTTGTTACTAATAAAATTCTTATGGCTTCAGTAATAAAGGTACCCAATTCGCCTTAAAGTAAAAACTTACTGGAAACTGTAACTAAGAGTCAAGATCATTTATAGATGCCTTTATTTTATAAAACAGCAGAAGGATAATAACTGAAATTATAACTGGGTAGATTTAGCCTAAACCTACTATTGTAAGTGTAAATCTTAAACTGAACTTAGCTTTGTTTATGGTCGCTTCAGGTCTAGCCTCACCCCTTGCCTTTGCTTATGGTTATATCACCCCTGTCTCCTGTCTTTCCACTGGTATTAGTGACCTGCTTTCTCTCGCAGCTCCAAATGTGGACTAAATTGCTGCCTGGTGGAATTCTCGACCCTCGGGGTTGAACGTCCACTCTTCCAGTCCAGCGGCCGCCAGAGTCCTGTTATCTCTGAGGACTGGGAAGTGAGGGAGGCCTCCTGCCCTGACTGTCGAGGGTTCCTAAAAGCAGCAATTCATGAGAGAAACCAGTTTCCCCGAGGCTTCGATAGCTTCAGTGAGTATACGTAGACTTAGTCTCCCTCATTCAAGGTCTGCTAAAGTCAAAGTGAAAAATGAAGTTCTGAAGCAAAGGAAAGTTGTATTAAAGTGTTGGGGACATTTTGGTTATAAGCCAATAATTAAGGAACAAAATTTTCTGCAAAACTGCATGGTCACAGTGCAAATTAGAGTAATTAAAAAGGAGCCTTCAAAGAAATCTTTATGTGATATTTTACAGTTAAACTTATTTTGTAAGAATGAAAATTATAACAGCAAGTTCTGTGTCAAACTCTATTTGTGTCTGCCTATTTGTTCAATATATAACTTCATACATCAGGATGATATCAAATTAACAAGTGAAAATTCTTAGACGAGCTCTATTCATATTAAAATCAAATATGTGGTTATACATGTGAATAAGTATTCCTGGAGGCCAAATTAGGCTGAGCAGTGGAAAAGTAATATAGAAATCTAAATATAGAAACTTGGGACCGGAAGAAGTTTTTCCTAAGCTCTTTAACCTGCCCTACCCCAAGGCCTTCTCTTTGCAAGAGCTGTGGGGGAAAGACAAGGTGTGACAGATTGAAACCATCTTCTAAGCTCACAAATTAAAAATCATAGTTTGTCCTGTAATTCCTCAATCTAAACCTTTTAACAGCCTTAAAATAAGGGTGATTCTATGAAAAGATCTTTAAAAATAGTTTTCCAGAATGTAGCAGTCAGTATACTTTTAAGATGATTTACAGTTTATAATTTTATTAAAGCAGTTTTAGCCTCCTGTAAAAGAAAAAAAAAAAAACATTCCTTGCATAAACTATAACAGTTTTCATTTTATTTAGCTTGGGTGTTATCTTCCTAGGTTTATGAAATACCGAGTATATAAATTTATTAAATCTTTAAGGTGATGAAAGTTAAGTTCATATCTAATGAAATTAAGTTAAAGAAATATAGATCTGCCCTCTTTTAAATGGATAAAATAAAGTCCATTGGTTACTAATTGTAATCCAAGGTAAATTAACCGGTCTATGTGATTGTGGTCAATTATAAAGAGTTTGTAAAAGCATCTTCTAAACTGAAGCATTTACATGGCTAGTTCCAAGAAACCATTACTAACTAGAAACTTAAATTGATATTAATGGCAAAAAGTAACTTCATAGCAGTGAAACCTGTCGGAAGCCACCTCAATCTGCATATTCAAGTTGTGGTGATGAAATATAATCTTGATTCCATTGGAAATCTTCAGTTTTCATTAAGAAAATGGAAAGACCTGTTTTTCCTGTACTGCTAAAGTAAAATACCTGCTAATTAACATTGTCGTGGTAAAAGTATAGAATTAAGAAGCAAAGTACTAAAAAGTTGCAATGAATGTGCCACACTAATGAAGGATGTTCATGTGTGAGGGTGTGGGAGTTGTGGAGAGTGGGGCATATGGAATCCCTATATCGTTTGTGTAACATTTATGTAATCTAAGTATCTTTTAAAAAATAAAATAAATAAATAAAATAAATAATTTTAGAAAGTTAAGTTCATTTGACATGTTACACATTGCATTGAAAGTGTTTAAAAATAATATAAAATTCAAGAGATAGGCTTCAGGGAAGCGGCTGTGGCTCAATCAGTAGGGCTCCCGTTTACCATATGGGAGGCCCCGGGTTCGGTTCCCGGGGCCTCCTGGTGAAGGCAAGCCCGCCCGCACGGCGTGGTTAGCTGACCCAGCAAGCACAAGCAGCAAGGGGGGGATAAATGAATAAATAAATAAAATCTTTAAAAAAAAAAAAAAAAGAGATAGACTTCAGCGCTGTCAAACTCTTGTGCACTCGAACCCGGCCCTCCCTCAGTACGCTGCAGGTTGCCTCTCCATTTGAGTTATTGCCTAGGTTGGTCACTGACCCCTAAAACAATAAAGGTGTCTACCACATCTCTGGTTGTGCTCCTGAAGTGGAGGGACACTACGTTGCAGTTTCAAACTCCTACACAGCCAACAATGGCTCAATATAGCCAAATGTACAATGGATATCGCCTCCAGACTGGCACTGTTTCATAGGGCCAAAGGGTGCCAGCACCAGGCCAGTGGAATACTGGAACCCACTTTCCTAGCCTCTCTCTAGGGTCAGCGGTGCTGCAGCATGCTGGCTGTGTGAAGGACACGCCAAGTGGAGTGATGATCACCAGAATACAGTGAGTAGAGCTTAAACACAGTTGCCATTATGGCTTGTTCTCATGGAGACATAACCTGTAAGGGATTGCAAACCTGGAACTTACATCTGTTAATTGCAGCTCAAAGAAAAACGTATGCATTGAGTAGTGCATTAATTAGTATTAAGTACTGTACCTATATCTCCTAGTCTAGATATATGCCTGATGATTATGGTGATATTTTTTCTATTCTAGATCATATGCAGAGAAATATTGAACATGTTAAAAAGTCCTGGTAAACTTCATTTTCTAAGTAATTAATAAATGTGCTTAACCCAGGGATCCCTCTTAGCCCTTGTTCCAGAACCTGCCCCACTCATACCCTGGGGAGGACTGGCAAACCCACATGCCATCCTGCCAGGGCTAAGCATTTCCCACCAGAAGGGAAATAGCAAACAAGGTGGCTAAGACCCACTTCAGCTTAGAGATGGTGCATGGGCAACCTTTCCTCACCCAGAACCTGGAAACCAGGTTCTGATCAAAACCTGGCAAGAAAACAAGCTTCTCTCTCAATTAGAGCCAAAATGGAAGGAACTTTACTCTATAGTTCTGGTCATTCCCACAGCTATTAAAGTTAAAGGAATTTCCAGCTTAGTATGAATGCCAGTCATTGGACAGCCTGAAATACCTCTTCAAGAGACAAAGCCAAGTAGTGTCTGTGTCGAAGTCAGCTATTCCCTCTATCTCTAGCCCAAAGGCCTATTGCTAGGGGGAAGGCAAACCAGACACCCCTTAAGAAATTTTATCTGTTTTCATTTCCTGTAGCTTAACTAAAAAGGGCAATGCCTCTTCTCATTCCTCTCCTCTACCATAGGAACTGGGATTGGCAATTTATACCTACCCGGTTGTCTATTATTGCAATCTCTTCCTAGAGTTAACCAACAGCTTAATGTATGAAGGGAGACTACTGTTTCCCACCAACTTCAGGAAGATGCAGGCTTTGCAGGCACCTGAACTTTTCTACTTCTGTGGTCCAGTATCCTCTTAGTGGGACCATATATCCTCAAAATTCTAATCAAGTTTATTTCTTCCAGAATCAACATCTTGTTAGCTATACGGGGACTTCATCCAGCTTCGCCCAGGATGTCAGATCTATCTTCCTCCACCCAAGATAGAATAGCCAGAGGGTTTTACACCTTGTCGGGTAGGGCCTACTGCCCCTAACCAGCAGGAAGTAATTATAGCTCCCCTTTAAGAATAAAGGTGTAAACTCTCTGATGGGGGAATGAAGCAGGCTAGCAAAATAGGAAATCAGTAGATGGATCTGGAACCTGGCGAGAAGTCCACGTGGATATCAATACCAAGATGGCTTCTGGAAAACCCTTGCAAGATTTCTGCCATCCAGAATGAGGTTTCCTCCGCAAGCCAGGAGAAGCCCCGGATATTCCCCAGGGACATTATCACTGGGCCCTCCTGGGGAATTGATGGGTGGGGTGTCAATCAAAACAGCAAACACCTGGAACACCCCGTGCCATTAACAAAGGGGCAGAATAATTAATGGTTTAAAAAGCAGGCGCAAAAGCCTCTCTCTCTCTCTTGCCTTCTGTGCCCTGCTCTTGCCATGTCCGTCCGTCCGTCCCGTCCTCCCCCACCACCCCCCCTGCATGGATCAACATGCAACATAGTCAAGAACCCAGACAAAATCTGGTAACAGAAGGAAAACAGGAATTTACTTTGTGACTAAAGGCAGTTTCTTGGTAATAGGTAACAAGTACACAGCTACTTTGCTATGAGTCATGACAGCGAGATGATATAGTTAAGACTAAGATATCATTCACTAGCTGAACCTAAAAGTTAAGGGTGCGGTGTGACACATCATATGACTGCTCTTGGTCTCTTCCATGCTCAGTGTTGGCTGTTTCTCTCATACAGGTGTCAGGCTTTACATTCCTGTGAAGTAAGCCGGTACTTCTCCCACATGAGGCGGAGTAGCCCATCAGCACTCTTAGCCTCCGGGTGTCTGTACAGGACGGAAGGGCGTGCCCGGAGCTGTAGCCCCTCCTGTGGATCTCCAGCGGGACCTAAGAAGGGCAGCCGAGCCCCACTGTCTGGACACCAAATCCTGTCCTTCCCTCGGACATCTCCACTCGACCTTTGGCCTGCCACCTCTTCATGAGCCTCACTTCCCGCCAGCTGCAAGGAGAGAAGTGAGGATTCATGTTCCCTGACCGTCATGGTGATGACTGTGGACTCCCTCGTCATACCCTAGGACTAGTTACATGTCTTCCTGTCTGTACTCTGGAGCCCTCCCCGCCCCCCACCGCCACCTCCTCCAGGGCTCTGTTCCAGCAAACATTCTTCCCTCCTGAGCTCGGGCACCACGCCGTTCCCCCTCCCTACTCCCATGTGAACACACTGAGATATTTCCAGTGTGAGAAACAAAAATCCCTTCCTGGACCCCACTTTCCCCTCCTGCCACAGACACATTCCTCTGTGCCATTTTCTGCAAAGCCCCTGGAGAGAGCTGCCTGTGCCCATTGTCTTCACCTCCTCCTCTCCCATTTTATTCCACTCTCATCAGTCAGGCTTTTGTTCAACCCCTGAATAAGCTTTTGTTGTGTCCCCTGTGAACTTAACATTGTGAAATCCAATGGCTCATTCTCAAGGCACAGCTCCCCCTCCTCGCAGCAGATTTGACAGGGTTGCTCACGCCTTCCTTCTGGAAAGCCTTTCTTTGCTTGGCTACAGGGATACCGTGCTGTCTCCTCCTACATTGCTGAATGCTCTTTTTCAGTCCCTTGGGCGGATCCTTGCTCTCTTCCTAAATTCTAAACTTGGGATTTCCCAATGACTTTGTTCTTGGCCCTCTTCTCTACCTGGGGTGATCTCAGCTGGGGGTTGTAAATGCCAGCTACATGCTGAAGGCTCGCCCTGATCTCCAAGCTCATAGACAACAGCCTGCCTGGCTGTCTGTTAGGCAGCTCATATTCAACACCAGAAACAGAACTCGGGGTCTCCCAAGCCCCAGTTTGTTCCCCTCCAATATTCGCATCTTGGTAGCCATGGGCTCAACCCCAATGCCTCGATTTTCCTCATCTCCCACATGTAACCCAGCATTAAATTCTGTCACCCCCCTCATCTCCTTCACCCCCCTCATCTCCTTCACCCCCCTC
>JAKSZT010054030.1:65990918-66073004 GCA_026826555.1 Tolypeutes matacus
TCACCCCCCTCATCTCCTTCACCCCCCTCATCTCCTTCACCCCCCTCATCTCCTTCACCCCTCACCCCCGCCCCCCGTCAGGCCACTTTCAAGGTCCCCCTAGCCTCTCCTGGACTACCGCCACGTCCTGCCCCATCTCCCTCCTTCCACTTTTATCTGCCCTCCCCACCTCGTAATTGATTCTCCCCCAGGCAGCCAGAGGGAGGAGTCCAAGATGTAAATCAGATCACATCACTCCTCTCAACCTCCATTACGATTAGAATAAGCCCCCAGTCTGGAGCTGGTTAGCGCCCTGGTCCCCCAGGCGGCCCTGCCGCTGTCCTCAGCCCTTGTGCTCTGGCCACTTGCTGGCCAGTGAACACGCCGAGCCCGCTTCTGCCTGGGCTTGGCCAGTCGCTTTTCCTCTGCCAGGAAACCTCGTCCGTGCAGGGCCACTTCCTCTCTCATTTCCAGTCTCTGCTCAGACATCTCAGAGAAGTCTTCCTAGGGACTCTCTCTAAAGCAGCAGCCTCCCCACCCACGTCACTGCTGACCCTGCCTTACTCTTCACAGAGTAATGGCATCATCACCTGCCATTGTGTTTTTTAGTTCTTCGTCTAATGAGTATCTGCCTCTTTGCCCCGCCTCGTTCCCCGTGTGCCCTGCAGCTGGAATGGTGCTGCCATGGCTGGATGGAACAGGAGATTCAAAGTGACAGAGGTTTTCAAGCCCCTTGGATCCTTCCTTCCTTCTCCCCTGGGACGCCACCATCAAGCCCGAGTCCGGCTGAATGGGTGGAGGAGAGCCCGTCAGCTGCCTCCTCCCTCGGGGCTCTCCTCTCCCCAGCTAGACCACAGGCAGCTCTGCCTAGCCCTGGGGATCTGCCCACTTGTTCAAAAACGCCTTCAGGGGATGAGGTTTCCTCCCCCTCCCCCTTCACCCTTCACCGCCACATCCCAGGTTCTTGGGGCCATTTCCTTTTATCTAATTTCATTACCTTTTCCTCAAGTCCAGCTAAGCTATATGTCTGAACTCAGTAAGAATGAAGAGGCCCCATGAGCAGGTCTCTCTTTTAAAGCAGTCTAAGAAACGACACTTTAAGTAGTTGGCTTCCAGGTGGAGGGAATTACTCTCTGCTCCCTGTCACCTGGCGGCTGAGAGTCCTGGGGGCGGATCCATGCCCAGCAGCAGTGGTCCCTGTCCAGAGCCGGGTGGTCCTCGTGGCTGGTGGGCTATTTGGTGCTCACGGCGAACCTGGTCCGTCACTACAGGGCAGGTGCTGATTTAAGAACCTGCTTTTCTGGGGTACATACTGAGTCGAACCACCAGTGCCATAGCTGGGCAGGATGCAGGTAAGGCTTGGGTTTGGGCTTCTGTTCTCCCTTTTAATGGCTTGGGCTCGTCTTTTACTCTGCTCTTGAATTTCCTTGTCTATAAAAGAGAAATATCTCCTTCTTCACAGAGGTACTGACTACACAGAAGAGCGCTGCGTCTACACCATGGTAAGAGAAAGGATGAGAACAAATGCCTTTCCACCAGAGTGTGAGTGTCAGCACAGATGAGCACGGCAGGGAGGGAAGCTCAGGGTGGCAGTGGCTGAGTATAGGCTCGAAGACTGCCTGGATTTTTACGCCAAGGCTGGCTTCTTAGGACCCCACAATTCCTAATTCTCTAAACCAACAATTTAATATCTCCTTTTCCCAAAGGAAATTAAACAGACACCACTCTAGTTGGCTAAGAAAGCTACAACTTTGCAACGTTTGATGGAATAGGCTGGGAAAAACTGATGTCATGTTGAAGCAGGCTAGATAGGGAATCAACAGACAGGTCTGGAACCTGGCAGAAAAACTGACACTATTAAACACGTGTTCTTCAGTACCCCCAAGATGGCTGCTGGAAGACCCTCACAAAAACTCCCATTCAGAATGAGAGTTCCTCTGGAAGCCAGGAGAAGCTCTGGATATTCTCCAGGGGCCTTATCATTGGGCTCTCCCCAGGGATTGATGGGAGTGGTAATCAATCAAAACAGGAAACAGCTGGGATTCCTTATAGCCATTTGGCAGTTTGATGTAATTATGAATTCCAAAAATCTATATTAGAGTATGCTTGTAGACTGATCTGTTCATCTGGGATGATTAAGTTATCATTGGGGCTTTGATTGGGCCATGTCAGTAGGGCATTGAGCCCCACCCCTTGGTGGGTGGGGGAATCAAATATAAAAGGCAAGGCAAAGGACAGAGTTGAAGCCCTTCTAAAGTTGGAGTTTTGATGCTGGAGCCCGGGGAGGCGAGAGGAGCTTGGTCGTGAGGAAGGAGAGAAGGCCCCGGGATAGAGACGAGCTGTTTGCCTGAGAGTTCACAGCTGGCCTTGTGGAGAGGCAAAGACTAGAGAGCCTCATAGTCTACAGCTGACCTCGTGGAGGAACCAGAGGAGCTAAGTACATGCTCAACACTGACTGCACGGTAGCTTGGAAAGCTTAAATAAATGTGCAGAGTCTGGGCCCCACCCCAAGAGATCCTCATTTAATTCTGCTCTGATTGGCTGATTTAACCGGGATGGAGCCTGGCACTGTTATTCTTAAATTTTTTCCCAGTGATGTTTCTGTACAGTCAGGCTTGAGAGCCACTAGCAGAGCCTGATTTCTCCCCAGTTTAAACAAGACTTCTTCCTTAACGAACTAGTTGGAAAGCCAAATGCCAGATGACAGGAACCTCCTTCTGGGGCACTGGCTTTCTCTCAGATCAGTGACCCAAGACAAAGTGTTTTTTTTTTTTTTTTTTTTTTTTTTTTAAAAGCCTGCTAATGCTATACAGAATAAAACTCCCCAAAAGGTGCTATCACTTTGCTGTGCCATTGCAGCCACTGACAACTGCTTAACAATTGCTAGTCCATAACTAGATTGTGGTGTGATGGAAGCAAGGCTGGGCTGGAAGTCCTTTCCGTATATTAGCTCTTCGCGGTACCTGTAAATGGTAAATGATCACTTGGTCACCCTGCTAACCTTAAAAGGCCGTGCATATCTAAGGAAGTACTCCTGCAGGGGGTTGACCCCCAGCCGGACTGGGAAGGAAACGGCTTGTCTTCCTATCCCCAAGTTCTCTTTTCCCGCTTTTCCTTGCAATGGAGTGTGGTGCCTAGGCCAGCAGTTTCTGCATCACCTGAGAACTTGTTAAGAAATGCAGATTCCTGAGCCCCATCCCAGCCAACTTGATCAGAAGTTCTGGGTGGGCCCCAGCAAGGCCCCCAGGCATGCTGATGCTCCTTCAGTCTGAGAACCACTGGTCCATGGGGGTTGTACCCACCTTCAGTGCCTCTCCTCAAGCGTGGACCACTGGCATTTGGGTCCCGGAAGCAGCGAAAGCAAATCCCGAGGAGCAGATGGTGCAGGTGACTCACTGACAAGGCTGGGCAAGAAACAGCCAGAGGCTTCGCCCCCTGATTCCTTTCTGCCCCGAGACAAGCTCAGCGAAACTCTAGTCAAACGCTTGGCCTCAGAGAACACACCCTGGCTCAGGCTTGGAGACGACTCTGGTCAGAGGTGGACTAGACGGCCGTGAGGGGCCCCGGCTCAAGCCCCCCGCCCAGCCCTGGTAGCTCTCCCTTTGGAGGGCTCACAGGCCTTGGTAGGGAAGCCCCACAGCAGCCCCCAGACCTGTGAGAAACCGTCCATGGCTGTGGATCTTCAAAGAATGGTGCCCAGATCATCAGGATCGCCTGGGATACCTGTCAGCAATGCAGAGTCCAGCTCCCACCTCAGGGGCTGAAGCCGAAATGATATTTTAACAAGCCCCCCAGGGAATTAGGATGCATGCTGAGTTCGAAAACCACTAAGTCGGAGGCCTTGTATGCCCAGGGTCCTTATTTTTCACTCCCTTCAACTGACGCTCAGGAATAGCTTTTGTGAACTAAACTAAACTGACGTGGTAACTGCTCAGTTATCACCTCCCCCGGGAGTTTCTGCCTTTTGATCCTGACGGCTCACGGCATGAGCTTTGTGTGTGTTCGCTCACTCAGTCTTCACAGGTCCCTGAGCTACGTCATGGGGACACTAAGTAGCTCGCTGAAGGTCACAGGCTAGAGGAGCAGCAGAGCTGCAGATTAAACACTGGCCAGTGTGGCTCCACAGCCCATGAACTTAACCTTCATCCTACATCACCTCTTGTTTTCTTTAACTTTAAAGGATTTAATTAGAAATTCTCCACAATATGCATACGTCCTTGACATAATAAAACCGACCTCCTTGTTCTTTGACATTTTCCCATGTCCTTTTTCTGAATACTTTGACTTTTTAGTTTATAACCTGTCAGTTGAGGGGTTTAAAGCAGGTCTTGATGTCTGTGCAAATAGCAAACACATATACTTAGCTATAGCTCTAATTACAAGAGCAAACAATGGCAAAGGCATGGTATGGATTTCTAACTGAGACATTCCACTTATCAGTCAACGGTGGGCAGGTAATTTGGGGGATGGCCCCTCTTCACCTGGCTCAACTCTTACTACATACGTGATTGCCTTTTCCTGAGGTCAGCCTGGCTGTACCAGTGAAACTTAGAAACTCATGAAACAGACATTTGAGTGGTCACTCTACAGCAGCATTTTCTCCTTACTCATTTGATCCTCACAGCAACCCAGTGCAAAAGGTATTATTAGCTCCAGTTTTCCATATGAAAAACTGAGGATCACAGAGTTTAGGTGACTTTATCAAGGTACCCAGTTACCAAATGCCGAAGCTGAAGGCAGTGACACACAGTTTTTGAATCTCTGGAAAATGACTGGGAAGTCTGCTGTGTGTGGCTGAGGAGCCACTGTCCCGTCCGTGATTTGGCCTCCCCTCTGCACTGTTTCCAGCAGCACTGATGCCCAGGATGGACCCCTCCTGGTCCCTGTCCCTTGCAGCCTCCATGCCAGGAATGTAGTCCAGACCCTCAGGAAATTACTACTGAAGCCAGGTGTCACCTCTTGAAGTGTGTCTTGGAGGAAGTGCTGAAGAAGGTAATGTTGCCAGTGTTAGAAATAAAACTCTTTACCAGGAGCAGCCCTTGCTGGTTTTAGTGAACAGAGATTGCTTGCTTTGGGCTCCCCCAAAGACATATGTCATTCATCAGCTAAAGCAGGAGACTCCTGGCAATGGAACTATGTCCATTGCCAAATGTGCCCATTTTGGTGTTTTTGGTTTGCTGAGGCTGCCCACGCAAAATACCAGAAATGGGTTGGCTTTATAAAGGGAATGTGTTAGGGTAAAAGCTTACAGGCATCACGAGAGACGCTGTCTCACCAAAGTCAGCCACTGGCTCCTGGACTCCTGCCACGTGGCGAGGCAAAAGGGCAGCCCTCCATCGGGGTCCAGGCCACGTTCTCCCTGAACTCCGCCGAGGGCGATCAAGCACGTGGCAGGCTCCTCTCTTCAGCTTTGAGCTGCTCCGTGGGCCTAGCCTCTCGCGGCTTCTTTGTCTTTTTTTTATTTATTTATTTATTTATTTATTTATTTATTCATTTATTTATTTATTTATTTATTTATTCATTTATCCCCCCCTTGCTGCTTGTGCTCTCTGGGTCAGCTAACCACGCCGTGCTAAACGGGAGCCCTACTGATTGAGCCACAGCCCCTTCCCGCTTCTTTGTCTTTCTGCTTCTTTGTCTTTCTGCAGCTGCAGGCAGCCCTGGAGTCCTTTCTAGCATGCAGGTGAAAAATGGCAGCTGTCTTTCGCAGCTCACGTAACACCCTAGCAAGAGGGTGGAGACCCAACCTGGGTCAGGCCTCACTGATTTGGTCAATCAAAGGCCCTAATGGGAGCTAATCGAAAGTGGTCTAATTAAAGGGCCTTGGGAAGCGGCTGTGGCTCAATCAGTGGGGCTCCCGTTTGCCATATGGGAGGCCCCGGGTTCGGTTCCCGGGGCCTCCTGGTGAAGGCAAGCCCGCCCCCATGGCATGGTTAGCTGACCCAGTGAGCACAAGCAGCAAGGGGGGGGGGATAAATGAATAAATAAATAAAATCTTTAAAAAAAATAAAATAAATAAAGGGCCTTAACTGAATCTACACTGTGTTCACAGGCACAGGAATGGGTTAGCTTAAGAACACAATTTCTGGGGTCCCCAAGAGACAAAAGGACACTTGGGAACCAAGTTTGTGGTTGTTTTGGCTCTGGTAATAAATATACTTTTGGTTGGTGTAAAAATTAGTTGTAAAATTTAAAAACAAGATTTCAGGGCAATGCATAAAACTGTTAATGCATAAGAACAGTTTTATTTGGGTGGTAAGAAAACAGGCAACTAAGCTATTTACATTTCTGTATTTTGCAAGCTTGGTATAATGAACAAGTATCGTTCTTTACTCTCAGTTGTTAAAAATCCCTGGAAGATGGGAATTACGAGAGGAGCAGTTGGAGTTTTGTTACTGGGATCTCAGCCCCTGGAGGGAGGCTTCCCTGAAGTATTCTCAGGAATGCTCTCCCCAAGCTCTTCAAGGAGCATCAAGAGGCACCCTTTGAGATGCCCCCTCCTTTCGCTGGGCTCTTTCAGGCTCTCAGCTCCCAAGGTGGTGAGTGGCGATGGCATTTGCCTGTCAAATACCGCCCTGACCCTAATCTCCATAACGCGTCCTTCGTCTTTGTAAGAAGGCATGGTGACAAGGCCTCTGCCGGGACCCCCCCTGGTCCCACCTGCCAGCCCCTCCCGCCCCCTGCCCCTGCAGCTGACAGGGTGGGCTTCCTTCCAGCCACTCTGCTGTTAAACACTCCTGACAGGATTCGGTCAATGAAAGTTCTGCTCTGTGTTTTCTGATAAAGCCGCCAGCTCATTAGAGTCAGGAGGCCAGAGACCCTGAAGCCTGTTGAGATTCAGCTGCAGGAGAAGCAGTGACTGCAAAATGAATTTTGTCAAGTAGCAGGTCCAGGAGGAGAGCGGGGCCTTCCAGGGCTGGCTGGATGGAGTCTCCCTCCAACTTGCTCCTCCTAGGGGATGGGGATGTGCAGTGGCTGGGGGTGAGTTTAAAAGTGTGTTTGCTGGGGAGGGCTGGATGTCCTCCTCCTCCTCAGTGCTCCTCGTGTGCTCCCTGGCAGAGGAAGGAATAGACGGGTTTGCAGGAGACCCCAACATCTACAATCCACAGGCTCCACCTGCTGCTGACCACCTGAATCAGCCTGGGGAAGACACATGGTGAGAGCAGGCTGGGGGCATGGGGGCTGCGTCTTGTGGGGACCTGGCTGGGTCTCGCTGGGGCGCCCCGCGCGTCCTTCCGTCTTTGCCCATCCAGTGTTGCACCATGATCATCCCTCTGCGCCTGTCTCGTGAGTTCACCCTCCTTGATGGCAGGGGTTGTTCATCTTTGTGTCCCCAGGTGGCTCAAATGCTGGCTGAAGGAGCCTGGCCTGACCACTTCTACTTCTGTCCTCTAGAAGCTTTTCTGCAGATCCAGGAGAAGCCAGGAGCCAGGGGGCACAGGGCCTCCCAAGCAGCCCTGTATTGCCCCAGGGGCCGCAGCTCTGCCGAGTGAGCAGGCGTCCACTTGGCGCGTGCTGCAGCACCCCTCTGCCAAGGCGCTGGGCTGGAGGGCAACGCAGCCCTGCAACCCAGGAAGAGCGGGGCGCCCGGGCCAGGCCCAGCACGACCTGCTGGCTGTGCGCAACGACAAAGAGCCCGCCGAACTGGGCTCCTGCCACCCGGGCCCCTTCCCCAACAGCACACCAGCTCATTCCCGAGAAGGGTCCTGTCCCAGGAGTTCTGACCCAGTGTGTGACCAAACTCCTGCACTGCAGACTCTATTGAGGGCATGGATTCTGCTGTGAATGAGTATCGCTAGCTTTTAGAATATTGTCATTGCAGGTGTTTGTAGATCTGAATCTAAGGAATTACATCTAAGGCATACCCTGAGAGATAAGAGAGGCAGCTACCTCCTGTGTGTTTTGCGTTCCTTTCAGAGCAGAAAGATCAGTTTCCAGGCAAGACCAAGAACACACGGACGTCTTGACCCAGGAAGTCGTGATTATTCATGCTGGTTATTCGAACTGGGGTGAGTGTTGGCCTTGGACCATGTGGCCCCTCCAGAGGAGGTGCTGGTGAGGACTTGGCCACCAGGCCACCAGGGCTTGGCCTCCCCGCCCTGGGGCCAGCCTGCTGTCAGCGTCTCCGTCACTGCCATTGGCATCTGTCTAACCTGGGAGAAGCAGCTGTTCTTCAATTTTGCACTTTGTTCTTAAAGCTTTTTCAAGACCATAGTAAATATGTTATGATTTATCGTCACAACCACTGAGAAATAGCATTTTATTGGGTCACTGCTAAAAGACTCACAGTTAAGGACAAGAGGTGGGGGGTTGGGGAGGGCTGTAGAATCCTGGTCTTCTGGAATCCAGTCCCGGGCTTCTCTCACCACTTGCTTCTGACTCTGATACTCCTTGTGAGTTCCGTTATTGGCTCAGATTTTACACAAGGAAAGGGGCAGGACTTGTCTGGGTTTTTGACAAGCAGAATTCCTTTTATAACACCGGCTCCTTTGTCATGTCAAATGAGTCTAGAAGTCTCGTCAGTGCTTATTATTCCATCTTGAGCCCTGGGAATTGAGCTCAAAGGCTTTCTGATCAGTTAAAATACCAAGATGAGTCACAGTAGGATGGAGGGAATGATGGTGGAGATTCAGAAATTATTACTGTCTCAAGATGTTGTCCACATCTTCCCACTTTCCACTCCCCACCCCTGCACAGTTCTCCGGTTAACCCACTTCCCTAAACTCCCAAGGACCACCTTCCTTGCAGTGATGCCAGAGTTGGACTGTCCCGCTGACATGCTTGTTTTTGTACAGAGGAAACAGGGTGGGTGGGACTTTCCTGTTGTCTTGGGATTGGCGCTTGGAGCCCAAGGGCCAGCGGTAAAATAACCTATTCATGTTCTAAAGAGCTTCAGCTGGGGCTAGGCACCTCCTTGGACTTTCCAAGAGGTGACCAACTGGTTTTGCATCTTATTAACTGGTTGGATATCTGCTGTGACAGTAGAGAAGCAGATGTGCCCCCGAAGCCACCCCGAGCAGGGGAAGTAGGAGCTGGAGCAGCCTGCATGGCCACCATTTAGCTGGCCAGGACACACAAGTGCTCCAGGAGCCTGGAAAGTAGGCAGCTCAAATCCCCAGGTTGAGCCAGTCAGAGGCCTGCGCGTCTGGCACGGGGTCTCCAGCACTTCAGAGGCACTGAGGTTCCTGCTGGGATGAAAGGACCAGTGGAGGAAGAAGTAGAGGCAGATCTTGGGGAGCTGTGCAGAAAGGATGGTCACCATCCCCCTCAGAGACATGGTGTGGGAATCCTTTCCTGGAGAAGCCAGTGCCAGGCAGGAAACAGGGGCAGGAAAAGCAGTACAGGGTGGCTAGGTAAAAAGACATTTACCCTTCTTCCCTCTTGATCATCCCAGCCCCCAACACCAGAGGGGCTAAGCCTCGATAAGGAGAAAGGACCAGGCCACACTGTCCCCTTTCCCAAGGCCTGAGTCTCGAGAGGTGCTTTGGGCCTGGAACAGGGAGGGCATGAGATTTAAAGCGAACGGGCAAGGCAGCATTACTCACAATTCCAAAGGCGGGAAGCAGCCGAAGGGCCGTCAGCTGAAGAATCGATGAACAAAATGGGGCACATGCGTGCGATGGCCTATCACCGAGCCGTGAAAACGGGGCACATGCGTGCGATGGCCTATCACCAAGCCGTGAAAATGCGGTTCTGATACTCTGACACGGGAAGAGCCGTGAAGACGCCATGTTGAGTGAAATAAGCCAGACACAAAAGGACACATATGGTGGGACTCCACTTAGGTGAAATAAGTAGAATACGCAAACTTCTCAGAGACAGAAAGTGGGTTACAAGGTGCTTGGGATGGGGGAGGGGGACGGGAGGCTCTGCTCATGGGTGCAGAGTCTCTGTTTGGGGTAATGGGAGCATTTTGGTAATCGGTGGCGGTGCTAGTACAACATTGGGGCTGGGATTAAACACCACTGAATTGTGTATTTGACAGTGCCTAAAACGGGGAAATTTATGCTCTATATATGTTACAAGAGTGAAAAATAAGTGGATGGGTGAGAAGGTTTAAACTAGACTGGATTAAAACGGTTCAGCATACCTACAAACCTTTTGAGATCTGCCTGTTAAGAGACAGGAAGGGGGATTTGAAAGACCAGCTAAAATTGGTGATGGACATGAAGCAGATTCTGTTTCCAGTCTCCCCCTCTGCTGAGACTGCTCACTCCTCCCCCAGCCTCGCCCCCCTGTGCCTTGAAGCAAACGCTGCCCTCTTTAAGGCCGGTGGGGAAACCGAGTCTACTGTTGTGTGGTCGCCGTCTGCGAGATGGCACCGAGGCCCGCCCGGCCCGTGCCAGGCACCGGGGCAAGCCAGCTTCGGGGCAGAAGCGGTCCTAGAGGGCTGGCAGATGGTAAATACCGTCCCAGTGTCCCGGTTCTTGAGTGGGTCCCTGCTTTTTCTCTTGGCTGCTTTGAGGTTTGCCCCTGCCATTAGGGTACTGACGTCCTTGGGCCAGTGGTCTGCAAATTCGTGACCAAGCAGCTGACATCGAGCGCTGCCGCCATTGCTAGCCTAAGAAGCCACATAACACAGAGAAGAGTGCTAAGCACGGCCCCCAGTCACTTTGTACAGCACCAGTCCCAAACTGACGCACTCTTCAGCCCTTTCTTACAAGGACCTGACTTTATCCTTGACTTTTAAGTGCTTTTGACTGCAGATAGGTGGTGACATTTGTGGAGGCGATCATTTTTTGAGAAAATCACTTGTGCGCAATGAACAGACCTTGGTAATATTGTGTGTGTGTGTTTCTTTACATGTATTATTTTGTGAGCCAGTCTTTCTGAAGTCATGATGTACTTTTTAAATTATAAAATGTAGCGATTAAAAAAATGTAGTGATTGATAAAGTAATAGTTATTACTTTATTTCATCCATTTACTTTCCAATGTATTTCTTCCGATTGCGTTTCTCCTACTTCAGATATTATTTGAAGAATCTCAGTATCTGCAGGATTTTTGCCTTCTCCTTTAAAAGTAAATGAGAATTTGATATGAGACTTGATTCTGATACTAAAAATATCTCTAATCTTTTCTGTCCCCTCACTGCAAGTTGCTCTCTCTACATTCTGAGGTTCTGTTTAAGAACATTAGCTTCTCTTCTTTGAGTTATGTGTGTGTTTATGTGTACTTTCTAAACTTCTTTTCATTTTAGAACAGTTTGGATTTACAGAACATTTGTGGAGATAGTGCAAGAATTTCCATTTACCCCAGTCCAGTTCCCCCTACTATTAGCATCTTAAATTAGTGTGGTACCTTTGTTACAATTAATATGCAAAATTGATACATTATTGCTAACTAAAGACCATACTGCAGTTTTCCCTAGTTTTTCCCTAATGATCTTTTTCTGTTCCAGGATCCTGTCCAGGACACCACATTACATTTACTTGTCATGTCTTCTCTGGCTCCTCCGACAGTTTCTTACAGATTTCCCTTGTTTTTAATGATCTTGGCAGTTTTGAGGAGTACAGTCAGGTATTTTGTAAAATGTCATTTATTTGTATTTGTCGGATGATTATTTCGTGATTATATTGGGGTTATGTGTTTTTAGGAGAAAGACCACAGAGGTAAAGTACCATTTTCATCGTATCACCTCAAGGGTACATACTATCAAGCATGGCTTATCACTGCTAATGTTGACATAATTCACCTGGCTGAGGTAGCATTTGTCAAGTTTCTCCACCATAAATTTACACTTTTTCCCTCTTTGGAAGGAAGTCAATTTGCACAGCCCGTGCTTAAGGTAGGGGAATTATACTTCGCCTCCTTGGGGGTGGAGCATCAACAAATTATTTGGAATTTTTATGCAACAGAGAAGGGCACTTAAAAAGAATGTGTTAAAAAAAAAAAAAAGAATGTGTTCTGTAGTTGGGTGGCTTGTTCTATAAATGTCAATTAGATTTTGTTGGTTAATGGCATTTTTCAGTTCTTTTATATCCCTGTTTATTTTCTGTCTAGAAAATATCAACTCTATTTCTATCACCTTCTGAGAGTGGGTATTGACATCCCCAACTATAATTGTGAGTTTGTCTATTTCTCCTTTCAGCTCTATCAGTTTTTGCTTCATGTATTTTGAAGTTTTGTTATTTGGTGCATACACATTTAGGATTGTTGTACCTTCTTGGTAGGTTGATCCTTTTACCATTATATACTATATTTCTTTATCCCTTGTAATTTTCTTTGGCTAAAGTATACTTTATCTAGTATTAATATAGCCACTTCTGGTTTCTTAAATCAATGTTTACATGGTATGTCTTTTCCACCCTTTTACGTTCAACCCTATCTATGTCGATACGTTTGAAGTTAGTTTATTTTAGAAAGTATGTAGTTAGGTCACATTTTTGTTGTTCTAGATGCTGTTTATACCCAATCTCTATATTTTCATTGGAATATATGTAGTCTATGTACATTTATTGCAATTATTGATATGTTAGGGTTTAAGTCTGTCAATTTGTTTTATAGTTGTTCCCTCTCTTTCTCATTCCTCTGTTTATTTTTCTTGCCTTCCTTTGGGTTACTTAAACATTTATTAGAGTTTATTAGAGCAGGAACTGGGAGAAGGATGGTGAACTTGCTCTTCACAGCCTATGGGTATGGTGTTTACCATTTCAAATAAACTGTGGAAATCCTTCCATTTAGGTCCCTTTAAAATATAATTCTCTTAAGTATTTTCTCCACATACATTTAGCACCAATCACCAATAAGATGGTGTTATAAGCTTTGTTTTAACCATAATATATGATTGAAGACTCTTATTAGTAAAGGATAGCTTATTATGTTTACTTCCATTTCATCCATGCCATTTTTCTTCTTTCCTTTCTGGATGTCCCCACCTTCTTATGTTATCTTATTGTTTTTCTATTTGGAGAGCTTCCTATAGCCATTTTTCAAGGGAAGTTCTAAGAGCAACAAATTCTCTTAATTTTCTTCTGCAAGAGAATGTCTTATTTTCCCTTTAATTCCTGAAGGATAGTATTTCTCGACAAGGGGTTGACGGCTGACAGTTATTTTCTTTTGGCACTTGAGCAATGTGTCCCTTTCTCCTGGCCTCCATAGATTCAAAAGAGAACTCCTCTGCCATTTGAATTGGTGTTTTTTGTAGGTAATTTGTTGTTTCTCTCTCACTGGTCTAAAGAGTTTTGCTTTATCTTTAATTTTCAGAAGTTTGCAGTATGTCAGTGTGGGTTTCTTTGACTTTATTCTATTTGGGAATCACTTAGCTTCTTGAATCTTCATGTTTATGTCCTTTATCAAATTTGGGGGTTTTTGGGAGATTATTTCTTTAAACACTTTCTCAGTCCTATACTCTTCCTCCTACCTTTCTGGGACTTTGATAATATGACTGTTCTCTTTTGCTATTGTTCCACAGATTTCTAAGACCCTGTTTCCTTTTTCCCCAGTTTATGTTCTCTCTGTATTTCAGATTGAGTAAGTTCTAGTGATATCTTCAAGTTCACTGATTTTGTTCTCTGTCATCGATCACTTTACTATTGTGTCCATCGAAGTTGTTTTCTTTATTTTGGTTATTGTAATTTTCAGTACTATAATTCCCATCTGTTCTTTTTGGGTAACATATTTATTTCCTGAAATTTTCTAATTTTTTCATTTGTTTAAAGAGAATTTATAATTGATTGTTTTATGATGGCTACTTTAAAACTCTTTACAGTTTATTCCAACATCTGATTTTCTTAACATTGGTGTCAATTGATTGTCTTTTCTCATCTACATTATAGTTTTCCTGGTTTTTGGAATATGAGTACTTGTCTATTGTATCTTGGGCATTTGGGTTATTATGTTAGGAAACTCTTCCTCCTAACTAAATCTTCTGTTTAGCAGGTGATTGCTCTTTTTAGGTCTAGCATGTAGGTTATGGACTGCCTTTGTGGGCTTTAGTTCCAATGACAGCTTCACTTTCACAGTCACTGCAATGCCCTCTGGCACTCTTCATTCTCCTCGAATCGCTGGGCTTCTGCTCAGTCCCTCTTGGTTCTGCCTGAAGGCGTGTAAGCCACTTCCCTGGGCTTTCTCATGCCACTGGGTAACCTTCTGCCATTGGGGCAGAATCTGCTGGACCTGGTTCTCCTAATGCCACTGGGTGGGGTGCAGGGAGAGGCATGTCTCCTCTGACACCGCCCCAGAGGTGAAGAAGCCCCTCCCCTGCCAGTGCCGTGGGTGTGGGGTGTGGATTGGATGGGACAGAGGCTTTGTTGTTGCCAGTTTGAGTGGGATGTCACTGTGGGTGGATCAGCCAATGCCCTAGTTGTGGAGCAGGGTCGGGACGGCCGGGGGCTTTGCTGCTGCAGCAGGTGAAGTAGGCTGTCCACTGTCCACCCACGCCCAGGTGATGACTGAGCAGTTATTTCTTTGCACACTTTTTCTGCCCCTTTCTCTCTCTCCTGTTCTGGCACTTGCATTTCGTGCATGTTAATGTGTTTAATGGTGCCCCAGATTTCTCTGAGGATCTGTTCATTTCTCTTTATTTTTTTTCTATATTCATCAGATTGCACAATCTATGTCAATCTCTTGTAAAGGTCACTGGTTCTTTTTTATTTTTTTTTCCTGCCAGCTCAAATCTATTGTTAAGCCCCTCTGGTGAATTTGATTGTACACTTTGGATGGATTCTATGCTTTATTAATGTGTATCAATAAAATTGATTTGTTAAAAAAAAAAACAGCTCTGGGAAAACTCTCACCCAGAGAGACAACTATTAATCTGGCCAAACGTAGCAAAAGCAATCGTTCAAAATCTCTGGAGATTGATTGATCAAAGGGCTGATAAATCGAGAAGCACTAATTCAAGGGCACATATGGGATGGCAGTAGAGGCCCACGTTGGCCTTCACGCGGCCTCCTTGGGCTCTGCACGGACTTTGGTCCTGTGAGGGGCTCATGCTACGGTGGCAGGGGCAGGGGAGATGTGGCTGTTTGGCTTCCCCATGAATTAAAGGGAATATGTCGCTTTTGACTAAATCCAGTGAACTGAAAGAGTGAAAATCTGCCCAGGACTGAAAGAGTTCAAATAAGCCAGCCCTGAAGAAGTGAAAGAAAATAATAATAATAACAGAGCAGCTCACTGTTAGCGAGGCTGGGAGGGCAGAATTCACAGAAGAGTTTCTCCCAGGTCGTGCTGCAGCTGAGAAGTGCCGTCATGGCCACCTCTTTGAGTGACCGCTGCTTTCTGACCAGCAATGCCACCAGATACACTCTGCGAGTCCCATCTTTTACCAGGTTCACCTAATTGCCAAGCCGTCCTTGCCTGGTAATGGTTTGTATTCCCTCGCTAATCCCCACTTCCCCTAATTCTGCCTGAGAAACTGCAGCCAGTACAAAACCGATCCCTGCTTCCCTCCCACCTTCCTCAGAATCCTTCAGGGGATTCTGACACGGCTCCTGTGGGGTGCCCCCCGCCTGCGTCAGGTCAATACATCTGATTGTGTTGCGGCACAGGCCTGTCCTCGGTGGGAGTCTGCTGATTAGGCTTTAAGAGAAGGGAAGCGGTTCCTTGGCCCTGTAGTTGGGCGGAGGGGCTGGTGGTGATTTATTTTTTTATTTGGCCTCATTACCAATTTAGATCCCAAGTCACAGAGAGCAAGATGAGAGCCAGAAAGGTCCATTTGATTCCATCCACCATTTATGCCACCAGGACTCATCAAGTGCCTGTCATATGCCAGGTGCTGAGCTTGGTGAAGGGTGTGCACTGCTGAGCAAAAGAGACACAGTCTGTCTTGTAGAATTTACTAAGACTGGGGAGATCAATGTTAACCAAAGAATCTCACAAATATATAATTTTAAAAGGCAATGACAGCAAACCTCAGGGGCCTGTATGGGTATATATAACCTTGGGACTCCAGGGAGAATCCTGTGGGCTGGGAGGTGCAGGATGAGCAGGAGTTTTCCAGGCAAAGAGTTGCAATGGGCATAGCACATGTAAATGTCCTGGGGCAGGAGGGTGTTAGGGAAATGAAGGAAGGGCAGCCTGGGCAGTGCCTGGGGAGGCAATCAGGAGCCAGCTTTTACAGGGCCTTATAGGCCATGATAAAAACGCTTCCTCTTCATCCTAACAACAAGGGAAGCCACTAAGGGATTTTAACGGAAGAAGAAGGGACATAAACATAATCAGGTGGGCGTTTTGGAAAGATCGCTCTTGCTGTGATGGACACACAGATTCCAGGAGGTCAAAGCTGGATGTGAGTAAACCCTAGACCAGTTAGGAGTGCCAGAGGTGAATGATGATGAGGCTCTGACAAGAGTGATGTCAGGGCCAAGGGGTACAGGGCTAAGCAAGGTGAGCAGTGAGGCAGCTGCTAGAAAGACGGAGTAAGAGGCAGTGGGACCAAAGGAATCTGGGAAGGGTTTGGCCTGGCATCTACAGACGCAGCTCCTGCATCGAGCACAGAGGAAAGGAGGTGAGAAGATAGAGACGTGGGCGATTATGGAGATGGCCTCAGTCCTTTCCCTGAAGTGAGGAAGAAGAAAGTGGGATAGGAGGGAAATGGGGTAGGGCTGAATCGAGGCTGGTAAAAAAGGATGAAAATTTGGAGTAGTAGAGGGCAATGGAGGGAAAGCCAACCAAAAATGATCGAAAAGATCAATGGAAGAGCTTTAGGCTTGGTTGAGTTGGAAAAGAATTAATTCCGGGTTGCACTGTGCCGATCGCTGTGTTGGGCTCACCCCACTCCTAGAGCCCGCTCCCCACCATCCCATCACACACACCAGCTCAGCCCTCTGCCCTGCTCTGCCCCCAGGGCTGCATCGCCCAGGCGCTCTGGCCAGCTGCCTTCCGACAGGAGAGACACGAAGGGGGAGGGAAGAGTATTTGGGTATTTCTTCCCCACTCCCTCCTGCCCTGCATCTCCTTAACTCGAGCCCCTGCCTGGTGGCCCTTCCTCCCCCATTCCAGTCCTCTCTGGGCCCCCGGCACTGTTTCCAGGCCTCCCCATGCCCCTTGGCCCAGGATGCCTCCTGAAGCAGTCCTTCCACTTGAGTCTTGGATGAACTGTTTCCTGCCAGGACCCTGACCGAGATGACCCAGTGTTCTAGTTGACCTGGCAGCCTGGAGCACTCTCAGGCCTAAAATGAAGAAAGGGGGTGCAGGGCAGGGGCAGTGAGAGGCTAGGGGGTCAGGGGACATCGTGCTCATGAGAGGCAAACCGCAGGGTCACGGATGGAAGTGGGATTCTGGGAGAAAAGAGAAGGGCCAACGAGTTGAGGGTCTTAAAGGGATGGACGGACGGGGTAGCAAGGGGGTGCGGTGAGATTTGGTCAGCGCCTGGGGACGGGAGAGAGGAAAATGCCCTCACTCGTTCCTTCACCAGTGCTCTCACCTGAAGCAACGCAGCTCTCGTGACTAAAATGCAGCTTTTTGCTTCCGAGCTGAGTGGGGGGGGACAGTACATTTTACCATCAAGTGGTCACTTCAGTGCCAATCCAGCATAAAATTCCTCTCCTGAGACTCTCTTTCCCACAAGTGCTCCTTCTTCTTCACCTGCTTCAGGTCGTGGTCAGTTTTCCTTGAGGAATGGTTCTAAGTGGTAGCACTTCTCTCCTCTACTTCCGCGTCCGAGTCGGCGGCCCGTGACCTTCCATCCAGCAGCCTCGCTGCCCCAGCGGCCTCGGAGCTGCCAGCCTCGTCTCCTGGGCGCTGCTTTGTTAAAGCAATTCTCCAAGTTCCATTTCACCAGTGTCTGGAAGACAAAGATGAAGAGCATAAATCAAATGAGTCCTACCGCCTCCTCCTTCAGGGTTTCTATTGACTGTGACTTAATCTCCAGAGGCAAATTGATGGTTTTAATATTAAACAGAAATACCAACAGTCAGCAAAAGGGTCAGAGAATCAAGCACAAATAAAATTATCCAGAAGAGAAATTTTTCCAGCTCTCCGAAGGTATCGGCTGGGGCCGGGCATATTTGTTTCTTTTTTGGTATTGGGATTCACTTTACAAAGACAATGGAAGCCAGTGTCTAAATATGTTTGATAGGAAAATACTCTGAAACCCCAGGCAAAGATGGGGGAGGGTCCCTGCTCAGCCACCCCCAGTCTCTCCCCTCTGCCCCAAATCCTGGGAGGCCTCGGCCCCTGATGGACTCCTAACGATTGTGTTCCTTGCGCTGGGTACGTCACTTCTAACTAACCGGTCAAGTGCCAAGATGGTAGGAACTGTTCTTTGGTAACTTCTTGCACAACTCAAAGCTGTACCCTCATCCCATCCCACTTCTGCACCCAGCTAAGCTAATTCCACGCTCCTGGAAGGCAGCCTAGGAAAGTGGAAAACTATAGCTATTGGGGCCAGCTGGACCTGGGTTTGGAATGCTGACTCTGCCATTTCATCAAAGACTTCAGACAAGTGTTTAATGCCCTAGTCTTGGGGTTCCTCGTCACCTAGGGAACACGCTCCGAGCTGCAGCAGCGGCTGCCCTGCTGCTCAGCAAATCTGCTGCCCCTTCTCCCAGGCTGCGCTGCTGAGCAAGCCTCCCGCGCACTCGGGCATGGTCACGTGTCTGAGCTCGTGCCTGGCCGTGGAAATCCTTCCTGGCCTCCTCTTCTCTTTCTCCATCCACCACTGGACAGAGGACCCGGGGCCCTTGAGCCCCTCTTGGACAGAACCTATCAGGCGGCAGCACCCTGGACCCTGAATAACCTGGAAAATCCGCAGAGAAAACGTGAGAGCTGGAAGTGAGTTCTACTGCGTTAAGCCCCTGAGGTTTTGGAGTTTCTTCCAGTTGCTGGTATTACTCTAATAATACATCACCTTGCAGAATGGTGAAGGCTAATGCAGAACACCTACTCCAGGGCCTGAAATAGTACACACTCAAGAAATACAACTATTTTCAGGCCTCCATAAATGGACACTCACAGCAAGACGTCTGTACTGTAACAGTGAGAGTGTGAGTGCACCCCACGAGCGAGAGCTTAGGCGCATCTTTTATTTCATCATAATAGCACTCCTGTGTGCTCGATCCCATCGTTTCCACCATTTTACAGAGGAATAAACTGAAGCTCAGAGAGGTTCAGTAACTTGTCCAAGGTCACACGGCTAGTCGTCGATGACAGAGCTGATCTCAACCTGTAATGTACCACCTCCTTGGATTTGAAAAAATATTCACAAGGGAGAAACCTACAGAGCAACCAAAGACCTGCGTAAGTGGTTTGATGCAGGAGAGGCGGCTATTTCCGAGCCGGGGGGTGACCTCCCCAGCACAGGCCTCACACCGACCCTGAGGTGTGTGTGTGTGTGTGTGTGTGCGCGCGCGCGCGCGCGCGTGTGTGTGTGGGGGTGCGTGTATGCGTGTGCGCGCACGTGGGTGTGTGTGCGCGCGTGTGTGGAGGTGTGGGTGGGTGTGTGTGTGTGGGGTGTGTGTGTGTGCGTGTGGGGGGGTGTGCACACGTGGGTGTGTGTGCGTGTGGGTGGGTGTGCGATGCAATTTCATTTCCCTTATATAGATACCAATCAATCAAGGATAAATCTTTTCCTCATTCGTCTACAACGTCCCCTCTCACATGTATCAAAGGACCATAAATGTGTAGGTCTGTTTCTAGCCTCTCTATTCGACTCCAGTGGCCTGTGTGTCTATTCCTGTGCCAATATGCCACCTTCTTGCTTACTAGAACTGCACTGATAAGCCTTGCCACCTGGGTAGGGATAGCTCTCCTCATACTCCTTTTCTCTCTTTCAGTAAAGTTACATAATTTTGTACAGAAAGGGCTTGCACATTTTTTGTTAAATTTATCCTATATATTATATATTTTAACTGGTATCTTTAACAATTAATATTTTATAATTATTTGATGTGAAGCAATACTATTGATTTTTTTGTGTATTGATCTATTCAATTAGCTGAACTTCCATATAGTTCCAATTATTTCTTTGTAAATTCTCTTATGCAAACTTATTGTTTGTCATTGTGACAGTTCTGTTTCTCTTTTCCAAGCCTAATACAATGGGTTTAATCTTGTGCTTGTTAGGAGCTCCAGCTTAACGTGGAATAGAAGCACTGATGACAAGCAACGTTTGCTTCCTGCTAATTTTATAGGGCAACTGTTCTTTCACCATTAAGAGTGATATTGCCTGTAGGTTTTTATATATACTCTTTATCATAAAGGAAACTTCCTTTTTATTTGGAGTTTGGTATGGCTAAATGTTTTCTTTTTCTCCCTTTATCTAATTGCATGATGACTTATGTTACTAGAGTTTCTGTTTCTCTGCCTTCTTGGGTTAAATACACCTTGACTGCAATTGTTTTTAGGTGAATTCTAGACTTGTTTGCTAATCTTTTATTTGGAATTATTTTACCCATGTTAATTAGTAAAATTGCCTCTAAATTCCTTTTTGAACACTGCCCTTTTTTCTTATTAAAGATATATATAGTTATTAAAGTTATAGTGGTGTTAAAGTTTATATATATAAAAAGTAATATATCTATAAAATTATAGATACAGTTTTCATATAATAAGTTAAAAACTGTTCTCTCTAGTCCTAATCTTATTCACCTGTTTAACTATCCAAGCTAAGTGGGTCTGTGTTGTGTTTGTGTGTCTGTGTACTTGAGTAAATTTCTAATTATTAGTTCAATTTCTTAGTGGTTACAGGTCTATTCAGATTTTCTTTTTCTTCTTAAGTTAGTTTTGATAAATTAAAATTTTCTAGGAAAATTTTTACTTTAATGTTTCAAATACAATAGCATACTGCTTTTGTGTCCCTCTTTCATTCCAAACACACTACATTTATGTCTTCATATTTTCCCTTCTTAATTTTGCCAGATGTTTATGTTATTAATACTTTCAAAGAACCAAATTTAATTTAGTTTGTTCTCTCTTGCATCTTTGTTTTCTATTTCATTAATTTTTGCTTTTGGTGTTTTAATTTCCTTTCCTCCACTCTCTTGGGTTTATGCTGTTCTTTTCTAACACCTTAATTTGAATTTTTAGTTGATTAATTTATAGCTTCTTTTTTTTTCTATTCTAAGCATTAGTGGTCTAATTTTTTCCAAGTTCCATTTTATGCACCTACAAGATCTGATATATGGGATTTGTGTTATCATTTAGTATTGTATCTTTTAGTTCATTTATAATATTACCATTATGATTACTTTTCGACCCACGAGTTATTTGGAAGTGTTTGAATTCCATAGCATCCGTTTTTAAGCTCTCTTTTGGTTATGTGTTTCCTAGTCGGCATTAGAGCCAGACAGCATGGTCTGAATGATATAGAGTGCTCAATTAAATATTACTTGGTCAATCTTAAAAAATGCTCCATGTGTATTTTAATTGTTGATTTCAGAATTATATGTTGATTTCAGAATTAATTATAGAGATCCATATATATCAGTTCAAGCCTGTTACATTTATTACATATTATAACATGTCCATTGTAGTATTCAAAATATTCTATATTGTTTTCAGTCTGAAATATCAACTACTAAGAGAGGCGTATTAGAATCTCTCACCTGGAAGGTAGATTTGTCATCTTCTGGTTATAGATCTGTGAATTGTTGATTCAAATACTTTGGGTCTGTTTTATTAGGTGCATCCGATTTTAGGATTGCTATATCTTTTGGTGAATTAAATCTTTTATCATTATATAATGAGCCTAGCTTTCCTTAATAACTTTTGTTGTTGTTTTTAAATTTTATTGTAGTAACATATATATAAAACATAAAATTTGCCATCTTAACCATTTTAAGTGTAGAATTCAGTGGCATTAATTACACATACAATACTGTGCTATCACCACCATCCTTTACCAAAACTTTTCATCAAACAGAAACTCCGCACCCATTAAGCATTAACCTGCCATTCCTCCAGCTCCTGGTAACCTCTAATCCACTTGCCCTCTCTATGAATTTGCTTATTCTAGATATTTCATATGAGAATCATATTTGTCCTTTTCCTTCTGGTTTATTTCACCTAGAATAACGTTTTCCAGGTTTATCCATATTGCAGGGCGCATCAGAACTCCATCCCTATGGATTGCTGAAAGACATTCCATTGGCTATATATGTGTCACATTTTCTTTATCCTTTCACCTGTTCATGACCACCTGGATTGTTTCCACCTTTTGGCTCTTGTGACTCATGCCCCTGTGAACACTGGCATACAAGTATCTGTTTGACTTCCTGTTTTCAATTCTTTTGGGGTATATAGCTAGGAAAGGAATTGCCAGGTCATATGGTAATTCTATGTTTAGTTTTTGAGGAAGCATCAAACTTTTGCAGAGTGGCTGCTGCACCATTTTACATTCCCACCAGCAATGCACGAGGGTTTCAGTTTCTCCACATCCTCACCAACACTTGCTATTTTCCATTCATTAAATGACAGCCATCTGATCCTAGTGGGCGTGAAGTGATGCTCATTGTGGATTTTTTTCATTTGTTCTATTTTATTTTTTTGGTGTTAAAACCAAAGCTTCTACAGTTTCATTTTTTCCAGTCCTATGTTTTATCTTTTAATTTTTATTCTAGTAACATATATATGACCCCAAAGTTTCCCCTTTTAAGCACATTTGCACATATAATTCAGGCTGCTCATTACACTCACAATGTAATGTTACCACACCACCAACCACTTCCAAAACCTTAGTAATGTTTCTAACTCTAAAGTCTATTTCATCATCTTAATGTATTTACACCAACTTTTTACTTTCCAGATAACCTGGCAAAATTTTATCACCATTTTATTTTCATTCTTTTAGATGTGGCTCTTTAAATAGCATTTAGCTGAATTTTTTAAAATCCAACTTTGTCCTCTCTTTTAACTGAAAAAATTTATTCTACTTATGCCTGGAACTATTTACATATTTCTGTATGTGTATTTTATTTGTCCTGCTTTTTCTATACCTTTTTTTTTTTCTTAGCTTATCTCCTACTGTGTTGCTTACCTCTTAAAGGACAGTTTCCATTTACTTGTTTAGAAGTTTTATGCTCTCCACTAGTTTCCTAGGAATGCCACAACAGAGCACCACATGCCGGGGGCTTAAAACAACAGGAATTTATTCCCTCACGGCTCTGGAGGCCGCAAGTCCAAAATCAAGGTGTTGGCAGGGCCGGGCCCCTCTGAAGGTCCCCAGGAGGGAGGGTCACCTGCCTCTTCCAAGCTCCTGATGGTGTCAACAGCCTTGGGGTCCTTGGCCTCTAGATCCCCCACCCCCATCTCTGCCTCCACTGGCTCGTGGCCTGCCTTTAGCAAGCCTCGTCTCTTCTTCTCAAGGCTTCCTTTAAGGACAGTCATTGGTTCAGGGCTGCCCTGATCCAGTATGGCCTCCTCTTAATGTACCTACTTGTATCTGAAAGGCCCCCATTTTCAAGGAAGGGCGCCATCTTAGGTTCCGAACTTTTGGGAGATGCTATTCAATTCATACGTACTTGGATTCCACATTTTAAGGGATTAGAATTAGCCTAAATCCTAAAGTTGATTGGTATCTTTACCCCATCTTATCATTCGATTATTGTTATCCAACATTTTTGTTGAATCTTGGGTGTTTCTAAGCCCTAACTTAGATATGAGCGCTATGATTGTTTTATTCTTGTCATTTTTTGTTTAGATTTCATCCCTTTTTTCAATTTTTTCTGTAGCCGTTCCTCCTTGCACCCTAGTCCTACTATCCAATTTCTTCTTCCTGAAGAGTATTTTCCTTAATAAGCGTTTGGTGGACATCAACTCTTTCTCTGTTGTTTTAATTTTCAGTGTGTCTTTATGTTGCTCTTATGGTGGACAGTGTCAGTGCTGCACTTGCACACAGAGCCAGCCGTGCCTGGGAATTCACACTGCCACCCCCGCCCTCCACAGTGACTCCCCTGGATGGGAAGGTGAAAGCCCCGCCTCCTTTCCTCTGCTGGGGAAACTCCAGTGTAACAGACATGCCTGATGCTCCTGCTGGCTCAGGCTGGAGCGACCCACCGAAGGAAGCTGTGTGACATCACGCCACGGCGCTGCTTCTTCTCCTTCGCTGCCTGTTGTCCCACTTGCCAGTTGTTCCTGGGAACACTGGCATAATAAAGACTTTGAAGTGCTCCTGTCTCGGGGTCTGCCACCTGGGAACCAGACAGCCTTCAATAGGTGATGGTGCCGTCTTTTGGAGATCCTGATCCGTTGCTGTTAAAAACCTCTTCATGTGCCTCCATCAAGTGTAGCACGTTCCACACCACTGGGGTGGAACACGGGAATACTCCATTTTATGCAGGTTTGTGCTGTAAACCCACAGCTCCTAATAAAGAAAAAATTATATATATATATTATAAACCTTGTGCCTTTATAGGTGTCTGCCTTTTCTTTATGGGTACTCTTGAGATCTCTTCTTTACCATTGGTGTTGTGCAATTTTAGTGTGAGGTGTTTAAGTGTGGAGTTCTTTTTTTTTTTTTTTTAACATTTTTTTTTAACTTTAAGGAGTTCTTTTGTTTATAATCCTGGGATTTGTTTAGGTCTCTAAATATGAGGATGCATGTCTTTTATCAATTCTACGAAACTTTGAGTCATTATCTCTTTAAACATTTTCTCTCCCTTCATCATTCTATTTCCCCTTTCTGGACTTCCATTAAATATTCTCCATTCCATCCTCCAAGCTTCTTAACCCCTCTTTCTTATTGTCCAACTGCTTGTCATTCTGGGCCACATCTTTCCAAGTTAACGTCCAAGTCCCCAAGTGTGAAGCAGCTGTGTCACCCATTAAGCGTTAATTTTCCAAGATTATATTATCATTTATGTGATTTTTATTTTTCAAATATAAACTCTTGCCCCCTTCTCATATTTCTAAGAGCCTATTTCAATTCTTCAAATACATTACACACATTTGAATTTCTAGTTTAAATATCTGAAATATCTGAAGTCCTAGAGGGGAAGAATGCTAACCCAAAGTCATTTCCCTGGCTTCTCATTTATGGCAGTTACTCTGCGTGTGTGTGTGTTTATTTTGGAGTTGTAAGAGTATTTAAGGTAACCTTGATTTGTGGATAACCTGAGGGCCTGAGTGGAGGATGGATGCCTCTTAAGAGGATATACATTTGTTTCTTCCAGGGACCTGGATGTGCCACAACTAGAAACCAGTCTAATTTAATTTCTTGGCTTGGGATTTCCTTCACCTCAAAGAGTAGATTCAAACCCTACCGAATCTGAAGGGAAGTCTGTGTTACAGATTTCTAAGGAGACTAACTGCCCCCTGCTCCTTATCCTTCATCCCTGCAGAAAGAAATAAAAATTTCTATTATATTATTGTCTCCTATTACTGAGCTATGTTTTCTCTACCATATTGTTTCTTTTTAAAAAAAATTTTTATTAGAAAAGTTGTGAGCTTACAAAACAATCATGCATGAAGTGCAGAATTCCCATACATCATGCCACCACCAAAACCTTACATTGCTGTGGAACATTTGTTACAGATTCTGAAAGAACATGATCAGACTATTACCACTAACTGTGGTCCACAGCATACATTTGGTATATTTTTCCATACACCCCCTATTTTTTAAACTTTATTTTTAAAGAAGTTTTTTTTTTAAAGATTTTATTTATTTATTCATTTATCCCCCCCTTGCTGCTTGTGCTCGCTGGGTCAGCTAACCACGCCGTGCGGGCGGGCTTGCCTTCACCAGGAGGCCCCGGGAACCGAACCCGGGGCCTCCCATATGGTAAATGGGAGCCCTACTGATTGAGCCACAGCCGCTTCCCTAAAGAAGTTTTAAATTACAGAAAATAATTACATTGAAAATATAAGGGATTCCCATATACCTCACCCCTCCCCCTCTGACATTTTCCTCTATTAATAACATCTTTCATTTTACAATTGATGAACAAGTGTTGAAGCATTGCTACTAACCATGGTCTATAGTTCACATTGTGATTTACACTTTGCACAGTACAATTTTGTAGGTTTTGACAAAATGTATAATGGCCGGTATCCATCATTGCAATATCATGCAGAACAATTCTAATATCTCCAAAATGCCCCATGTTCCACGATTCTTCCCTCCCCTTCCCCTCAGAACCTCTGATGATCACTATCTTTATATCAATGTTACAAATTCTTCCATTCCTAGAATGGGCCATGGCTGCATTCCCCCTCTTATGTTTGTTTATTCCTCAGTCTTGAGGCACTTAGGATCGTGAAGCCCACTCTGCTTCTGACTGAGAGGAGGTTTAGATCCCATGGGGCAGATGAATGGAACTGTCTTGCTTGCAGTTGCAGATACTCTCTGTTTTTCTGGGATGGGAGTTGTCCATCATCATCATTTTGTTAGTTGTCCTGGGCAAGTGCAATGAAATGGACAATAGGTACTGGCTACAACTGAGATTTAGGGCTCAATCAGCATATGAATAGACCGAAGATTTAAGTCTCAGGGACATTTAACAATTAGTGCTTCCCGCAGTTTCTGGAGGAAGAATGCAGCCTACTGTTCCCTACTCTGCTATCTTGGATCTCTTCTCTTCCAGATTATTTCAACGAAATATATCCTTTAAATCTCCTTGACCGAAGTCACCCAAGGCTCTGGTATTGGCATATCCTCATGGAAGCTCCAGACCTGACTCACATTTACTACTCCAGTCCTCTGGTCTCTCTTTGGTTTTGGGTTCCTATAGATTTAAAGTTCATTCTTGTCATCTCAGCTAAGCATTTAAAAGGATGGTTGCTGAGAATTATACTAAATTTCTAGACTTTTGTTTTTTGAAGTGAGAAGGCTTTTCAGAATATCCACTCTACCATATTATCAGAAATATGTATATCTTTAAATTTTTCATTAACACCATGAGGCTTGCTAGACATGGCTGTGGGTACTCTTGACTTACAGACTTTGGGGTGGATGTGGTAGTTATTGTTTTTGCCAGGCTGGTATAATATTGTAATACTTCTTCTGGTAACTACTAGTCTACTGCTGGAGCTCTTCATCCATGCCACATTGTTCTTATGAGGCTAATCATCATGGAATTCTACCCTACTCCCAAAACCACTCCCATACAGGAATAAGCACCTGACCATTGCTGAACCACTCACAGCCTTGGGGAGAAACTTCCACCAGTAATAGCAGACTATGTAATATCAATAATATCAGACCAACCTCCCACAGAGAACAACTTGGAAATCTGGACACAAATAAAACTGTCTACTTGTAGGTATCAGAAAGGATAACATGTCCATGAAGACTTACAGGGCCAAGATCTGGATAAGATGTAAACCCACGAAAGTCAACCAAGTGATTGGGGCTGCTAATTTTCCTCTAGGGATGTCTTAAGATTTCAGGAATGATAGCTGAGAGGTAAAAACTGGTTAGCAATGTTTGTCGCCCTCGTGGGAGTAGGGAGCCAACCCCAGAGTCCACCCTGTGCAATGGGAGAAGTCATGAAAAACTCAACTATTTCAGTCAAGAACCTAAAGGAATATCCTCTAAGGCAGGGGTTTGTAACCTTTTTTGTTCCACAGACCCCGTTGCCAGTCAGGTGAAAACCATGGACCCCTTACTAAGTCCACACTATGCTATGTATTATTGAGTAAATATATCACTGGGGCGGATGTAGCTCAAATGGTTGGGCGTCCGTCTCCCATATGGAGGGACCTGGGTTCGATCCCCAGGACCTCCCGGTAAAATAAAAAAATAAAAATAAAAATAAAGAATATTCTTTAAAAAAAAAAAAAAAATCACACCCACACCAACACATCCCCTCAAGAATAATGTTTTTTCAAATTTAAATTCAATCTCATGGACCCCTGGTTAAGAACCCCTGCTCTAACAGTACAAGTAAATAATGAATGAACACAAAGAGAAAAAACTGACAGAAGAAATAGATTTACAGAGGATCTCTATAATAGAGTTATCAGAAACAGATTAAAAATTTCTAATCTTACTATGTTAAAGGAGAAAAAGACAAGGTTAGGAATTTTATCAGACAGCTAGAAGCTATAAAATGAACAGGGGGGAATTCTGGAAATGAAAAATATAATAACCAAAATTCAGAACTCAACATATGGCTTTAATCAAGAAGAGACACAGAAGAGACACATCTGAAGGGAAATTTAGTGAACTAGAAGATATGTCAAAAGGAAATATCCATAATGAATACCAGAAAGAAGAAGAGTACAGGAGATGTATAGATTGCAGAGAAGAAAACTAATGTAAGTGTAACTGGAGAAAAAAGAAAAGAGAGAGAGAATGGGTCAATATCAATATTTGAAGAGATAATGGTTGAGAATTTTCAAAAAATGACAAAAGGTATCAAACAATAGATATAAGACAACCTATGCATTTCAAGCAGAATGAATACAAAGAAAACCATACTTAGGTACATTTACCTCAGACTTGAAGCAGACAAACCTGGGTTTGAATTCTGGCTTTTCCAACCTAGATATCCTTGACAATCTACACAACTTCTCAGCCTCAGGTTCCTTACCTGTAAAGCAGAGATAGCAATGCTATATTTAGCAATGAGCTACATTGTCTACAAAGTGGTCCTAGGAATTAAATCTGAGTTGACCAGAGCTATCTGGATCCTTTTCCAGTGGGAGAGGCTGCACCCAAACTCAGCTACCTATAGGCCCTAAATTTTCCAGATGCTCGGCTATTTGCTTTCATAGGTAATTTCTGTAAGTATCTGGTCTCTTTTTCCAGGCTGCTAGCACAAAAGTTATCTGCCTCTCCACTGACAAAGCTGGAGGCTCTCACATTTGTCCCTTATGAAGGGAAGAACATGGGAGTGGGAGAAGACTAAGTGAAGCACAGCCCACTGAGTGTGAAATTGACAACCAGCCTAAGCACATCACTGTGAGATGATAGAAGAATTGGGAACCATCCTTTTCCTGCAACCCTTGGATTGTAAGTTTTCCTGATACAATCTGTTCTCTGACCTATATGATATAACACTGTGGATTTCATCCCGAGTTTTACTGCACAACAAATATCTTATGGGTTTGAGGTGAGAGCAAAGTGAGATAAAGCATCTAAAGTTCACAGCAGAGTGTCGGGCACACAGTGGCTAATCTAGATCTGCACCGTCCAACAAAGGAGCCATTGGCTACATGTGACCTTTAAATTTAAATGAAATAATGTAAAAAATTCCATTCTTCTGTCGTACAAACCAGATTTCAAGGGCTCAACAACCACATGTGCCTAGTGACTACTGTCTTAGAGAATGTCAGGGAAAATGATATTAGACAGTGTTGCTCTTTTCGTTCTCCACTATTTGTAGCTCAATTTTTTAAAGAATTATTTGCCATCCACCGTTCTATGTCCTTTCCCTGCAATATCTCCTTTAAATGATATGGAGTAAGTATCAAACAAGTGTTTGCACTATTAACCTGCACAATAGCCACATGGGTTGACTGTCATTGGCAGCCACATTTCAAAGATGAGGAGACTGAGTTGAAGGAGGGGGCAGGAGGTTAAGTAACATGAATCCAAGGTCACAGCCAGGATTCAAAAAACCCAGTCACTCTGATCCCGGAGCCTGTGGGCTTCTTCCTCCAGCTGTAAACAGCTGGCCCAGGAGCGCGCTGCAGAGCGGGGGTGGGGTGAGCAAAAGCCGTCTTCCTATTCGGGGGGGCCACCCAGCCTCCTGAAAAGCAGTGAGCAACCGCACCTGTGTGACTGTCATTCCATCCATCCTATGTGAGCTTCTCAGTCTATGGGGAGATTTGAAAGAGATGGAAACTGCCCCCCACACAGGCTGAATCCAGGGCAGTCTCAGTTCTGGGGGTGAGAGAGGGTCTCACAGATTAGGGGCAAGGAACGGCAGGGCCCACGCTGCAAGTGACCTGCAGGGCAAAGCATTCCTCAGCCTCAAAGATGGCAATGAGCACTAGGGCCCTGACTGGTTCCTAGGAACAGCCCCGCTGCCCTTAGTCGTCTGAGAACAGAGTTGATGCCCCATGACGCGGTGAGCTTTCTCCTCTGGAAATGCTGAAGTTGAGTTTGGAGAACACCCCCCGGCAGAACTGTGGAACCCCAGTCGCTCTGGCCATGGGTTTGGAATGTGACGGCCCCCCAGGTTTCTTCTCATTCTAGGATTCCGTGATTCTAAGGATAACGGGAGAGCCAGCACCCACTCACCCATGATAAGCTATTAGTGTTTATTCGAGATGAATCGGTGAGAGCATTGGCCAAGTTTCATGCAGCTCTATTATCCCATCCAGGACTTGGTACCTCGTTGGCATGCAAGAGTTTGTACAAGTGAGATGCCAAATGGACCGGTTTGAAAAAGGGGAGTGGAAGAATGGGCTCGCAGGGTGCACTTGGCACTAAGGGCCCACAGAAGAGCTCTGCACCCCAGAGAGGAATGACAAAGGGTGACCTTGAGGGTAGTATCATCAGAGGGAAGACAGCAACAAGGCCTGTCAGCAAAGCACCCAGGCTCCAGTCCTGGACGTGCTGCCGGTAGCTGTGTGCTTGGGGCAAGTCTCTTGGCCTCTCTGGGCTGCTTTCCTCTGCGGCCCAATGAGAAGGCAGACTGAGTGAGTAACGGGCCCCTCAAAGTTCTGCCCTGGGCAGACCGGACCCTCATCTTGTTGAGGGCTCGGTGCCCTGTGCCACGGGCTGTGGCAGGGCCTCTCTCGTGAAGTGGTGTCTGTGCCGAGGAGGTGGGCATTCTCTACCTAATCACGAAGTCGGGCCTTGGACTCAGGCTTATCAGAAGGGACATCTGGGTGAATGATCTCAAGGCTTATTTCATAGGAAATCAGGATAAAAATAGCCCAGCACTCTATGGAAGGAAGACCAGTTCTCACTGCCTAGAAGCGGTAAATTAGAGTCAAGTTTCATCTTTGGAATTATTGGCGCTAGCCGTGCGTCACTGGACACTGCTATGGGGAAAAGGAGTGAGGTGACGTCTGGGACAGCCAAGTCTGTCTCCACCTCCCCCATCATCAGAGGACAGGCTCACAAAGAAAGGCCTTTTAGTTCAAAGAGGGTCCTTAGAGCAGCGGCCCTCTTTGCCTCCCCTCAGCCCCTCTAACCATCACCCGCGAAGGCAGACCTGTGGCCAAGTATCACCACAGGATTCCTTGTCCCTGGTTTAGCCAAGAGGAATCCGGGGCTCAGTTTGGGGTAGAAACAGAAATCGCCATCCTTGCTCCACCCTAAAATCTCGAGATCGTTTCTGAGGACTCTCGTGGGCAATACGGCACCGCTGAAGCTGTGCTCGGCTCCCCTTCCGAGGACACGGGAGGCTGAGTCTGGAGGTCAGACCTCCCGGCAGCCGATTTAGCACAGGGTCTCAGGCCGGGGATCCAGGCGGCAATTTTCACTTAGCAATTTTCACTCGGCTTAGGTTTGTGCCTCCCATCTCTGCGTGGCAAGATCTACCCAGGGGTCTTAAAATATTTTATTTGAGAAAATAGGCTGTGACTTCTTACAAAGCTTTATGAACGCTAAAATATAAAGCTGATTCTAGAAGTTGACGCCATCCTAATATTTTGAAAGGAGGACTTTTCAATTTGACAAGGAAGTTGAGAAGGTGAAAGGAGGACGATTTCGCGTTTGGGCTCGCTGGGATTCCATTGGGGACCCCTTGCGTGGCTGGGTCCGTCTGTGTCACCCCCCACTCCTCAGGACAATCTTGGAAGGTCTGGAGGAGAGACTGCGAAGGCCTGCGGAGGCCCGCACCTCACGCCTTCCTGAGGAGTGTGGAGCTGCCGTGCATAGCTCAACGCAGAAACCTCAGGCCCTCGGCCGGCAGCACAGAAACGGTCAACTCGTCAGGGCAAGTCCTTGCACGCCCTGTGAAAGGAAAGCCGTCTTTTCAGGGCCGTTATAGCCCACCCTCGCCGAGTGTTCACCATGACCTGCTCGGATGATGAGCCCTTTAGGTGGACTACCACGTCAATTCCCTCAAAAAGCTCCGTGACCAAGTTACTACTGTTACCAGCCCCATTTGACCTTGGAGGAAACTGAGGCACAGGAACAGGAGGGGACCCGCCCAAGGCCACCTGGCTAAAACGTGAAGGACCAGTGTACCCCAAGCCCAGGTTTTCACACCTCAGTGCTATCAAGATAGTTGGGAGATGCTAAAGCAATTACAAAAGTGCTAAGGTTTTTTTTTTTTTTTAATATCCTGTTATTTTTAAAACGTACGAAATCCCCGTTAAGATTTTCCAATAAGAAATTAAAAGGGTGTGTCGATGCTGCTTTATTTTCTATAAAACTGAATATTCTAGTGAATCCGGAGCAAGAAAAATAGTTTTAAATACTGTTCACAGAAAGAAATTTGACATTTGTTCAAAATAATCACTGGATTGCTTTATCAGATCCAGCTTTCCTTTGCCATTGAATTCTGACGAAGAAAAGAGAAATGTAGAGCTGAGGTCAAATCATTCTCAGAATCGAGACAAGGCCCATGGGCATGTCATTATATAACATACTTTAAAAACTACACCCCAATTTGACATGCCATGAATGCCCAGAACTCTTTCCCCACAAGCGGTAATTACAAGATTTCTTTCTGCTGAACCTGTGCACGTGCTGTGGCCTCAGGGGACATCTTCCCTTGTTTCCTCCAGTGGCTCTGCACCCTGAGCACCTGGCAGCCTTCTCAGGCATCGGGGCCCGCGGCTGCCAGCAGGTCCGGCCCGGGCTCCAGTGGAAGGTACATCACCGGTGCCTGGACTTCCACCTCCACGGGCCTGAAGGCCAAGGAATCTCTCCAGAGGAAAACTCGGGGTCTCAGAGCACCCAGGAATCGAGGAAACAGCCTTGCCTGGCTATTCTCAGAAACGTCCCCACCAGGACTCCTTTTGCCCCCAAGCATGCCAGGGTGGTTTGTCCCCCATCAGAGAGGCAGGTGAGAGGCCGCGGAGGCTCCAGCTGGGCCCTGTGGCACTTTTGTCACAGCTGCTGCTGGAAACAGGCACCTCCAGAGCTCTGGGCCCGGAGCCAAGGCTGTTAGGTTTGCCCAGGATGGCCTGCTTCTGCCAGGCCGGGGAGGGGTCTCTGGTGCCGTGAGCAGGAAAGGGGGGTCCTCAGTGATTCTACAGGTTCCCCCTTTCTTTGAACAATGGTCCCTTTGGCTGCTCCTCACTCTTCTCAAAGGAAAGAGGGGCCTAGCGAGACATATAATATTGGCTTGAAAGAGAAAAGCTACAATGAGACTGACCTTTGGAATATTCTACTGTCTTCAGCTTCCTTCCATTCCTTGGCTGAAAAAAAAAAGGAGCTCCTTACAGATAAGGTCAGAAGTGCCTGGAGCCTGTCTTTTTATTTCAGATCCTTTTTCTACTGTGCCCTAAAGCCTTGTCCTACCCTGGGTGTCAGAAGCTCCCTGTGGGGACACCTGGTAACCCCTAGCCCCTTTCTTGTCCTTACATGCTCTGGGGCAGAGCTCCAGGGTCCCTGACTACTCCTAGGGTCCTGGCACACCCCCCATGCCACCACCTCCATCTCTTAACCTTTTTTATCTGACAGGAAGATCCTCACACCTCCCATCCCAGGACTTCTGAGCCTGAAGAGATCAGAGAGCCACCGTTTCTCAAAGGACTTCCCAAAGGAAAACCCAAGAGGTCATGCAGACCCAAGTGGATGTGGGCAGGGGAGGGGTGGGAAAAGTTTCTATGGTCAAATAAGTTGGGGAAACATGATTAAGCCAAGTTAAACTGGTTGTTTCCTGCAGGACTTCTCAGAGCTTTAACGTGCTACAGGGAATTGTAAATCTTGGAGAACATTGGGTGTGGTGTCTTCCCATTTGTTTTTGATTTTTCTCTTAGCATCAGTGACCCAAAGAAAGCAGTTTGGGGAGCATTGACCTAGTCTAATTTTTCTGATGCAAACACTGAGGATCTAGGGGTAGTTAAAGGCAGATCAAAAACTAAAATATGACTTCTGACTCCCTGATCTTTGCAAAAACTGCTCACGTCACCTGGGAGGCTTCGTGTCAGTGTGGGGGGCCGTGGACCCTGGGCTTATGCTCAGAAGTGTGGGCGCAGACTCTGGTTCGCGCCCTGCCTGTCCATCAGCAGAGCCCCCAGCCCCTGCCCCGCACACCCAGGGCGCTCCTCCGCCCCCAGCCCAGGGCCCTTTCCTTTCCAAGAATCAGGTTTGTACGAGGAGATTTTGACCGGGATCCTGCCCTAAGCGGGTGAGAGACTCCCCACAAGCATTCAGCAGCTTCCCACGGCTCCCCCTGCCGTGCTGACTCTGCAGTGGCTTCCTAAGTGGGATGGCAGGAATTAGAAAGTAGAGGAGGGGAAATGCCTTATACCTTGAAAAGGAAAGACGGTCATCCCGGGCTGACAGCGTGATTCTGCAACATAAAAGCACAAACATGACGCAATCACTCGCACCGAGGTCTTTCTGGATTGTATATGGCAGCCGTTTCCAGGTAGGAACCCCAGACCAAGCAGCACCTAGGAACACGTAGGAAATGCAAATTCCCAGGCCCCACTCCAGCCCTACTGCATGTCTGGGGGTGGGGCCCGTTGCCACGCACAGTGAGGTACGAGAAACGATGGTGTGGATGCTCGGTGCCCACCTCTGACCCCTTTCCGCATGTCTGGGCCCAGGAACCAGAGCCAGCAAACCCCGAGGAGCAGATGTCCCAGGTGACTCCCTGGCGAGGCTGAAGGCTTCGCCCAGCGTCTCCTTTCTGCCCCAGGGGAAGCCCAGGGCAACCTCCAGTTAAATATTTGGCCTCAGAGAAGATGCTCTGGCTCAGACTTGGAGACTGACTCTCGTCAGAGGTAGACTAGAGGGGCCGCGAGGGGGCCAGACCCCAAGCACCCCCTGCCCAGCCCTGGCAGCTCTTTCTTTGGGGGTGCTGTGCTCCCCAGGGCTTACTGACCTTCCTGGGGAAGCCCACCACAGCAGCCCCCAAGCCTGCAAGGGTATGACACACAGGGTAATTCAACAGGAAGCCACCCCCAAAGCTGGCAGCAGGTGTGCTGCCATCCTCCACTGCCCTGGCTCCACCTGAAGGAAGTCAGAAGTCAGGGAAATGGAGCAGCTCGCGAGAACTGCTAACAGTTACAAGGCCCTGTTCTGGAGGGCAAGCATGCCTCCTGCTTTGAGTTACCACTTGTGCCATCGTCCAGGGCAGGTTTCAAGGAGAAGCCGTGCTCAGCCTCTCTGGCTTGCTTTCTGCTCTGTGGCTCTGGCACAGGATGGAGTCAGCCTAAAGCCAGAAGGTCGCAGTCAGCAGGCTGGCCGGCCGCGTCTGTGTGAGCCCCACGGCTGTCCCTGGACACTTGGAATTTTCCGAGCTAGGACCTGGGAAATCCTGGGCATGTCCTGGGCACACCAGGACGAGTGGATCACCCTAGCTGTGCCCATGTGTCCAAAAGAAACTGGCTAAGGTGCTGAGCTGTGGGCCAAGTGCAGGGCGATGGAGAATAGGCCCCACCGAGGCATGGATCATGACAGATGGCAGAAGGGAGAGGAAGGCAGAGCAAAAAGTTTAAAAATAATAATAAAAACGAAACAAAAACCCAGATAGGCCAGGAGAGCGCACGATCGCAGTGGTGGGCAGCTCCCCGCCGAGCCGCCCCGGCCCTCACAGCCTCCCAGGCCCTGCAGACGCGAGGTGACGGGGTCACACGCTGAGGCCTGGGCAGGTTCGGGGACTTGTGCAAAGCTTCCTCCCGAGGTGCAGGCTGAGGCGGCAGGAGCGGCTGGGAATGCACGCCCCGTGGCGGAATAAAAGACGACAAGCTGGTGGCAGCCATCCTTCCCTCCTGGGGCAGTGCTCGGGTGCAGCCCGGCGCCCAGAGGGTGCTCAGGAGGAAACTGCAGCAAGGAGACGCCCGTGAGGCCTGAGTTGCCCGGAGAGGTTCGGGCACAGGATGACGCAACACCAGCAGAGGATTCTAAGAGCCCAGGGCGACGTGCATTTCTTTCGAGCTCACTTCCTTTACAAATGGCTTTACCTGTCAGAGTCAAATCCATTTCCAGAGTCTGCGCTTGAGAGTTTATGTTTTCACTGAAGAACTGCCTGCCCTGATGGTGGGTTGCAATTCCAGCACATGGCTTTGGAGCAGGCCCTTGGGGTTCCATCAGACGGAGACCTGCAGGAACCCCAAGCCTCCCATCCTTCTAGTGTAGGGTGCCTTGCCCCAAAGAAACATCTCCCAGGTGGGTTCTCTCTCGTTCCCTGCGTGGGCAAGGAGGAAGGGCAGCGCCCAGGCCTCTCTCCTGTGTGCTTTAATTTTCCTGTCCTCCTTCTCCAGGACTGCCCACCAGCGCTCAGGAAACGCACCCATGCCTAGTCCTCTGTGAAGCCTCTCTGGGTGTCTTGGCGGAGAGTCAAAGTTAATTTGTGTCCCAGACAGAGTCTACCTTCCTCCTGTCCCTGCCCTTTCTCCCCTGGCAGTGCCCAGGCCCTTCTCAATCGTGTGCCCACTCGGACCTCTGACCCGATCCACTCCCAGGCCCTCACTACTGATGGGTCTTCGCCTTTTAGGGGAAAATCCTTCTCTGGGTATTTACTTTTTTAAAGGACACTCTTGAAAAGACTTGAGCAGCCTTAATTATATCAATAAATTACTTTCCCTGGTGGAATCCCTGTTGTCGTGACAGGGGCACCTGAGTTTAAAATTACATTCTAAGGCCTTCCCAATGCTTCTCAGATCAAACCCACTGAAACTCACCTGCACAACCTGCACCCAAGAGGGAGGGCTTGTTCCTGCAGCACATACGCCCCGTAGCAGGCGTGGAAGAGGCACATCGGTGGCTCCCTCCCAGGGGCATGGAACTTTACATTCCACAAAGTGCTTTGCAAAATTCAAAATCAGAAGGTAATAGTGGGACGATGCAATGAGGGCACAGTGATTACCAGGTATTTCTCTGTGCATCCGTTTAAGTGCATAATTTAAAAGTTATTTCTTACTTATTTTTCCTCTTGAGTAATTTTAGTCTCTAACGCTTCTGATCTGTCAGTCACCCATGACTCCCATCTCAGAGAGGGAAAGAGATGATTTCTACAGCCTGAAAGAGAGCCCCTAGGAAGCCAGTACCCAGAGGGTCTGTGGAAGCCCCTACTCTTCTATTTGTCTGTGCATAGAGGAGCGCCACACTCACGGAAAGGTGTTTGCATCAGATCCCGACCCCGGTTTTCACTGGACACGTTGAGTCCTGAGTTCTGGAAGAGTGAAATAAAACTCAATAAATTTAGTACTAAGCCTCACTTGCCCTGAAACTGGAAGTTGCATGCACTTATTTCTGCGTTGTAAGGTACTCACCCGTTTGTATGTCTCTTGATTACCCTATAAAGAGAATTATGAGAGTAAGTTACAGGAAATTTTACCAGGGCAAGCAGCTGATAAGGTTTTCAGACTAAGGTACACCACGGGCCTTACCTGAGTATTGTTAGGTAAATTTTGGCAATCTAAATCCCATTACACAAATTAATATGAGTATAATTGATACAGAATTTTACAAAAAAGAAAGTTGCCGGCGATACGTAGTCATTTTAAAATTTCGTTTCATTTCATCTTCCCAATCTTTGGGGAGAAACATACCTTATGATTCAGAGAAGCAATACCCTAATCAGTTTCCAGTAATCACCTGACTAGGTGGAATAAAATGACTATTGCAGTCCTCAATTTGCTGCTCAGTGTACCCTAGAATTAAATACTTTTACGGTTGGTTCAAATTGACCAAAACTTTTTGCTTCGTGGAAGCTTCTTCCCTGAGGCGTCACGTTCTTTCAGAAAGCCTACCCTTCCACCTGTGCTTCATTCTGGAGCAGCACCTGGCCTTGAGCGACCACAGCCCAGAAGCCGCCCAATACAAGCGCAGCCGCGCGAGGCCGGCTCACGGGAGCTTGCCAAGTCCCCTTACAGGAGCACGGTACCCGCTCCCTGGCCATGTTTTATCTAATTGCCAGAGATGATTACTGCCTTTTAATATGCTCATCTGTGACACTGATCATTTGCATCTCATTCGCATTTAAATACTCTTGACTTATCTCAAACTGCAATCAAAACCGAAATTAAGATCGCTAATAACATTGCTAATTTTGTTGCTGCGAATACAATTACATCTTCCTACAAGAGGGACCTTGGCTCCGCCCCCCATGCACACACGCGCACACGCACACACCACACACTGTAGTTAACCAAAATTGCTAATAGTTAGAGGCTCTGTGGAAATGGACTATTTCCTGATAATCACCATTTCTAAACCAGCAGAAACTTTTTACTATTTTCACAGCTTCTGCTCTTCCTGTCAGCATCTGTTGACAATTGTGTGTGTGTGTATTTATGGACACTTATTCAGCAACCAATTATTTTTTGTGCCATATACTGTTACCATTCAGGCCAAAAAAATAATCAGGAAGATGAAATATGCTTTTTCTGGTGCTAAATACCTCTCTCAGCATTTCACATGCGACTTCTGTGTTTTATATTTTTTCTCCTAAAGAAAATATTTTTTAAATTTTATTTATCTTGCTTATTATGCATTTCCCCAACTAGAATAAAGCTTCATGAGAGCAGGCATTTCTGCCTGTTTCGGTCACTCTTGTATCCCCCACACCTAGCACACGACAAGCTCTCAATAAATATATTTTTGGAATGAGTGAATGAATAGTAGGACATCCTTTTCCATCTAAACTTCTGGCCCCATATGGTAACCAGAAACACAAAGCTTGAAGAGTTTCTGCAGAGGCCATTATTTGCAGAATTGCACTGCTTTCTGGATTGCCTCCAGATAAAGACCCCTGGAGTTACAGACACTGGATGCCTCTGGAAACCAGAGCTGGAAAAGGACTTAGAGCCAGGAACTCACCCCCATCACTGAACAGATGAGAGAACCAAAGCCCCGGGACAGAAAGTGAGTTGTCCAAGGTCATCCAGCAGCAAGGCCAAGGGGGGCCACAGTCTCTTTATTAACAGCTTAAAAAATATTGGTACTTTTGTTCACTGAGCAATGTCTTCCTCTCCTGCAATTGGAAAGGATGAGCAGGCTCAGCTTTGGGGAGATGGAGGAGGTGGAAGGGAAATTTTTTCCAAGTGGGCCCTACGCTCGGGAAAACTCATAACCCAGTTTAGCTCTGCAGGGGGCGCATGTGAGAGCCACATTCCACCTCTTCTGCCCTCCCAGCCTCCCTTGGCGACAGGGACCTGAGGTGGGGAGGTAGTGGCAAGGCGATGGAGAACTGGGTTCTCACCCTGAATGTTTGCTCCGGTGTCCAGGGTCGTAATTGTTGTTTCTGAAGATGATAAATGACAATTGCCTTCAAGCATATGAATTATCGTAAGCTGCAAATAAGGAGAATCAGGCATGATACAGTTTTGAAAGGTGAGAGAATTGAATCTCAAAGAATGAGAATTAATTGCTTCAGGAGACAATAGCCACAGCTAACACTTCAGGGCTGTGATTTGCTATGTTCTGGTCACGGCTGAGAGCACTTCACAGACATTAAAGCAATCAGTCCTCATAATAACATCTGAGGCTGATGCGACTATTATCGCCATAGTCCAGATGAGGAAACCGCAAAGGTTAAGTAGCTGGTTTGTGCTCGAGCTGGCCTTTGAACCCAGGCAGTTTGGTTTCAGAGTCTGGGCTTTTAACCCCAGCTTGAGAAGGAGGCGGAGGCATTTCTGGCCAAGGAAAATCATGTGCAAAGACATAAAGGACAGGGGGCTGGGCAGCAGTGAGGGGTCCAGTGTGGCTGGAGAATGGTGTGTGTGTGGGAGGAGTGAGGGAGGAAGAGAAGATGTGGCTCCAGGTGAAACCACACGGGCTATACTAAGAACCATGGGCCCTTTGTACTTTGAATCAGTGTTTAGTTTGCACCCACTGAAGTATTTCTTGGTTACTGTAGTTACTGTTGGGCCCTTTATCTGAGATCTACTAATGTTTTAGAGAACTGCTATATCGTAGTAAGTAGCAATTTGTAATATGATATATTGTGAAATATACAATTCATTTAATTATATGTATGTATATATGATTATGATAATTGTAAGAATACACACGAACTCCTGATATTGTTAAGGGATTCATACCATATTTCCTGGAAGTATATTCTTACACACACACACAGAGCATTCTCCTGTAGATAGCAAAACAGTGTGTTGATTATAGATATCAATTGTGGTATAGACACACTCACTGATATAACTGAATGAATTATCATATACATATTAAACTATTTTTTACCTTAGGTTGGCTAGAAAGGGTTGCCCACTGACTTAAACAATGTGCCCACTGCTAAAAGAGAAAATGAATCAAAGTGTAAATTCTTTAGCCAATAGAATTATATTGCAACACATTTAAAATTTTAAAACTGTCTCATCTTTTTAAACTTTGCATTATCTTTTCAAACAGTGGCAGTGAATTTCAACATAACCCTCAAGATACCTTAATTGAGGCTATGAAAATGCCTACAACGAGTTACTAGAGTAGCCAAGAATCTGATCTTAAAATACAGTTTTATGTGAACAGTATCCAGGTCCAGACCAAATAAAAATTTCACGTTACTGAACAACAATATACCTCATGCTGCACAATGTGCATGCCATCTGCAGGATCAGCTAAAGGCTGAGGAAATCCTATTGTGAGAAACCATAAAAATATCAAGTAGGATAACAGAAGTCAAAGCATTTACTTTTAAACCTTTACCATAAAAATCATATGGAGATTATGTTAAAACAATAAACCAGCAAAGAAACATACAAAAGGGGTCAATGGGAAGATAAAATACAACACTGTTAAAAGTATTTAAAAGGCACTTCTATCTACCACAAGCAAATCTGAGATTTGCACCAAAATTAATTTTAAATGGCATTTTTTATTTACTGGGAACTTGCATTATAGGAATTAGCATCTCATGAAAAAGGGAAAATACCTAGGTGGCAACTTAATTTGCATTTTGATGGAATTTATGAGGATGGAATACCAGGAAATAATGTCAACAAAGCATGTGCATCAGAATCACCCTTGGAACTTGAAAGAAACACAGATACCTGTCTCCCTGCTACATCAGACTCTGCAAGGGTGGGGTCCTGGGGAAGCTGCCACCAGCATGCAGCTGGACTTGTGCTGCTCAGCCTCTACCTAACCGAAATGAAGACCTCACTCAGGTGCAGGAGAGGAAGAGATAATACTTTGGTGGACAGAATCAACCAGATAGGTTCAAACTACCAAGATAATTAAACAGGTATAAATATAAAACTGGATAGATTCAAACTACCAAGATAATTAAACAGGAGTAGTTTATATTTAAAAAAAAAAAAAAAAAAAAAAAAAAAGGACATCTCTGCAAGCTGTAATGACTCAAGAGAAAGATAAGGCAATCTTGTGTTATATTCAGATAATTACAGAATCCAAACCTTGAGAATAGTCCTACCTGAAATGATAGGATATGGGGGGGCAGAGTTAAAAGAGGTGAGCATAGTTTTTCTGGCAAAGTAAAATATTGGGAAGTCTATGTTAGCTGCCTTCAAATATTTGGGGAACTGACATAAGTAGGAGATGTTGGTCTTGGTCTGTGCATCCCCAAAGGATAGAACAAGGGCTAATGATTAGAAGTTACAAGTGAGGCGATTTCAGCTCAGTGTGAAGAAGATTTTGATAATTGGCACCATTCAGAAACACAAAGCAATTCAAACCAATTCTACAAGGGTTTCTTGGGAACCCACTATATCTAAGGTTCTGTGTTAATGGAAAGATAAAGATGAGAGGGAACTTTCTCTCAAGGAACTTAAAATCAAATAGAGGGAGGTGAATATGAACATACAGACAAATAAATAAAAGGTGATAAGAAATTTCCACCAGTGTAATAAAAAGAAAATCCTACTGGTGCTCAGAGGAGGCAGCTACGGGCTTTCAGCTGTCTTGGGCAGGTAATGAGTTGGGTGTCACTGAGAGTAGTCAAATAGAATCTGGAAGACCTTCTGCAGGGAAATCACAGACAGGATTCCTGCACTCCTGAGAGGTCAAACCAGATAACCTCTACGGCTCCTTGTGCAGCCTGTATTCTGTTTACACTGCAGGTCATGATAATAATAAAATAATTTGAAAAACCAACACCACAGACATGAAATCGAAAACTTTCAAACAACCGTGTTTCCAAGCGTAGCTCTCCTGCCAGCAGCCCTTTCCTTCCATCCTCTGGCGAGCTCCCCGCAGATGACGGTAAGGGGTTCCGACTTCTGACCCCACACCCACCCTGGTTCCCTCCCAGCGCTCCGGTGTGGGACGCTCCTGAGGCGGCGCCCGCGCCAGATCAGCACCGCGGACAGAGCCCAGCGCCGGGGCAGGCGGCCCCGCGGCGCGCGCCCAGGGAAAGGCTTTGAGAAGATCAGAGAAGCTGCCTTCTCCCTCTGCGCGCTCCTCCGCTCCCCTCTCCAACGGCCCCCCGGTTCCTAGTCTTTGGGACTGCAAACTCAGTTTTCCTGCCCCTGATCTCGTCTCTTCAGAGTTCCGGGACAACCAGTGGCTACACCGGCATTGTGCCCAGCTCTTATCAGGACCCTGCCTCACTCCTCACGTTTTCAGCAGTACATCCTGGAGGCGCCTGGGACAGGAGCTGTTTAAAAAGACTCCCCAGGGAAAAGTAACCTCCTTTGGTCAAAATCTACTGTGGGTCGCTCTGCCCACCATCTCTTAAAGAATAGACAAATGGGACGTCAGGAAGTGAGGGGGGTGGGCAGTGGGGGGTAGGTGTGGGGAATAAGGTTCTACTTAAGGTCTCCAGAACTGTCCTGAAGGATCAAGGTCTGTCTCGCCAGGTGGATTTGGTGAGGACATCCCCTTACCTGAGGAGCTAATTTGTAGCATGCAGAAGCAGGAGATGATCAAGACCGGAGACAATTGGGGAAGAGGATGCTTCATCTTCAGAATCTGGCTCCTCTTTTCCGGCCACAGATGTGTGCTGCTAGGGACGGGAATTGAGCATCTCCCCAAGTTCCCCAGGCAGAGGTAACCCTCTGGCCCACATCCAGTCAGGCAGAGGGGAGAAGGTGCCTTTATCTGCCATGTCCCAGAGCCTATGGACTGAGCACCAATCAGCTGTGCACAGGAGGACCTGCTTTCTCATAAATGTCATGCTGGGCCTCTATTAGTAGAAAATATCCTCCTGGTGTAGGCATTATGGAGAGTCAGCTTTTTCAATCCTGCAATAAAAATTTAAAAAGTGGAGAGTCATCATTGTTATTCTACAGTGGTTTGAGAAAAATTTTTGTCTCAAGAAAGCTTTCTCCCTTTTTTAAAATCAAAGAACTGGACATAAATCTATAAACTATTGCATGAGGAAGTCTTGTTTCCTAAGAAGCTGTTTATTTTTCACCATTAACAAAGGATGTTCTGTAGTCTTTAGTGTGTCTGAGAAGGAAAAAAAGTGGAGTCCTGGATATAACATTATGATAAACCTAACAGTTGTATTAGGTTTTCTTTTTTTAAACCATGCTTGGAAATTAGCCTTTTCAAGATTTGTCTGGATTCATTTCTATGAACAAGTTAAATATTTTCAAATAATCAGAATTCAAGAAAGTGTAACAATGTTGTTGTTTAATAATAAAAATAAAGAGACTCCATCTACTGAGCTACTGAAGGTTAGGATCTGTTTTAGGTGTTACATATAGGTTTTTTCATGTAATTTTCACAATCAACCCATAAGGAAAGTATTAATGTCTTAATTTTAGGAATGGAGAAACCGAGGCTAAGGAACTTATCCAAAGTCATATAGTCATCAAGGGCGCAAAGTAATTTGGACCCAAAGGTGTCAGAGCCCAGTCACATTTATAAGAATGTGGGTTATTAGTTGATAAGTTAATTCTTTCTGAAAAGAACTTTCTTGAGATGAGCTATAGAATAGGATGAAGTCTGCTATTTCTTGCAAAAGGGTTGACATATATGGCAGACATAAAGTAAGTGTCTCTAGTTCTTGTTTCACTGTGCATAACCAATGTTTGCTCCTTTAGAGATGGGGTTACTGACACCTGGTGAGGGCTTGAGAGGGACTGTTCATTAATAACTTGGAAAGTGGCATTTTATCAGACATTCTCTACTCCGTAACAGAGTGGTGGTTATGAACTTCAAAACATCACTAAATCAGTTGACCAAGAGGGCAGTAAGTGCTCCAGGGAGCCATTCCCCCACAGCCTCTCGGAACAACTAACAAAAACCGTCAGAGCCATCTTCCTCTAAACTGCAGAACTCAATAAAGGGTTGCAGTCACTGGACCAGAGCCAAACCAAGAAAATGCAGCTTTAAGAAAGGTGGGAGAAATAGTACTGGCCGGGACGGTGGCGGCAGACGCAGAGTGACCTGGACAGGCATGTGGAGGCCAGGCGCGTGGAGGCTGGGCAGTGCGGGGCCGCTGTGCGAGGAGCCTGGGCAAGCCTTAGCCCCCGCGAGCAAAACGCCCTCGATGCAGTCTGGGGCTCAGCGTAGCCGAGGCTGGACCGGGGCGGGCTGACTAGAGGCGCCGGGCGGGGTAGTCCACGCGGGTGGCTGCCGCGGCAATGGATGCCTTAGAGGGGAGAGCTGCGCGCTGTCCATCTCTTCGCCTCTGATGCAGAATTTGAGGCTGTGCTTGGCTATTGAGAGGATATTATCATGGATGACGAGTTCCAGTTATTACAGAGAAATTGCACGAACAAATCCTACCAGGAGTTTGAAGACACGGAAGACAAACTCGCCTACACGCTCATTTGTAACGAATATGTTTCCTTGGTAGAAAAGTCCCTTGAGGAACAGCTGCTGGAGTGGGTTCCTGGGTCTAACACGGCGGCTTCCACAACAACATTCCAATCCTCTGGCTTTTAAAGAAACGTTTCTGAACTGCAGAGCCGCTAACGAAGGCCGAGGGCTGGACCTAAGCAGTGACTTGGTGGCGCCTTCGTTGTGCAAATCCTCTTGCAGGCAGCTGGGTCCCAGGACAACCGTGTTTCTAAGCGTAGCTTGTGAGGTATTGATGGGCCAAAAAGAAAATTCCCTGACCCTCCAGGACCTGTTTCTCCTGAACCCCTTCTTGTTTTCAGTAACCCTAGTACTCCTAGAGTAGATGCCTCTCTTGGGTGCTTCTGGGCAAATCCCTTCCCCAGCACCAACGTTCGCCCTCGGAGCCCTCCCTGCCCCAGGGCCTCTGCAGGCTTCTCAGGCTCCTCCACCCAGGCTCAGCTCTTTCCCTTGGGTGCGTTTCAGGCCTTCAGCCTGAGTGGTCCAGCTGTGGGGGCTTTTGATTGGGCGTGTTTTGTCCAGGGGTCGCTGCCCCTGTCTTGAGATTTCCGGAGCTCCTCTTATTGCAGCTAGTCTTGGCCATGGCAATCCACTGAAAGAGATGTCCTTTGTCTAAAAGCCCCATGTGGAAGGCAGCTTGTCCTTCCAGTCCTTCCATCACTGTCTTCTGCTTGTCCTGATGTAATCCCACTGTGTTTTTAGAAGTCTCTTTTAAGCATTATTTCTGAAAAAAATATTTTTACAGATGAATACCCAGGCTAACCTAGTGCACCTGAGCTTGGAATTTCCATGATTACCCAGACAAAGATCAAAGTCCTCTATGCTGTGTGCTTTGTAGGTGTTTGTGCTATGCTTTCTGCTGACTGGGTACCAATGAAGGTGAGCTGTGCCATACGTAGACTAAGAGGCGTCCTTCACTTCGAGCATGTTAAGTGAGTTTGTGCAGGTTTGCTTAAAAACCTTTCTATATAAATCAATTCGTTAGGTTTTTGTTGGGGTGTGTGACAGATTGAAGTTCTTTTATGAATCGCCAAAAGAAAAAGAGCATGTTTTGAACTAATCCATTCCTGTGGATGTGAGACCCTTTCAACTGGACTACATCAGTGAGGCATGACTCAGGTTGAATCTCTGCCCTCTTGCTGGGTTTGATAGAAATGGACACACAGAGGGAAAGGAAGCTGCTATGTTATATTGATCCTGCCATGGGAGAGAGAAGACAGCAGGAAAACAGGGAAGCCCTGAGGGGCTCAGGGAGCCGAGGCCCAGGGAGAGATGAGCCATAAGCCTGGCAGCTCACAGCTGAACTTGAGAGGAAAGTGGAGCAGCCAAGGCTCATAGAGGAGACTAGGAAAGAGACAAGCCTTATGCCTTGTTGTCCACAGCTGAGCTCTGGGAGAGGGTAGATTCTGGAAGGGAAGGCAGAGATCTGTGGCCATCTCCGCCACGTGGCAGGATGCTGGGATCACCAGTAGCTGACTTTGGTGAGGAAACATCTTTGGTGCCTTATTAGGACATTTTAAAGCCTCAGAGCTTTTACCTCACATAAATCCCCTTTATAAAAGCCAACACAGTCCTGGTACTTTGCATTGGCAGCCTTGTGGCAAACTAAGACAGTTCCTAGGGAAAAGCCTAGATTAAAAGCTGTCATGGGGACCGATTACAAAAAGAGTTTAACTGAAAACAAGAAAACATATGCAGCTTGTGCTGAACTCTGAGCCAGTGAAAGGATCAACAAAGTGCACGGATTATAGGGAACCAAAGGCTGTGAACACATGCCCCAGGACAGGCTTAGGAGAGTGGAACCGCAGGTCAGACAGTGACAGCTGCTCAAGTGCCTTCTGGACAGGGGGCTGGGCTGGGGGCATGAGTGGGAGAGGTGGATGCAGGACTGCGTCGAGCCTGGTGATGGGAAGCTGGGGGAAGGGAGGGGTAGGGGAGGGCTCGGGGAAGGATGACTCTTGGTTGGGATGTGGAGCAGCCGGAACCAGGGCCTCCCTGGCTCCTCTCACCATTTATGGTTGATGACACTGCCTTGTCTCTCTTGGGGGGCTTCCTATAATGCACTCTGCACCAGCCCCACCCCCCCAGGAAGTAGAGTGCCATGGCTCCTGGTTGTATTGCTCTGCCATAGCCCTGGGTCAAGGATAGTCACTCACTCATTCACTCATTCATTTATTTAAACAGCATTTATTGAGCTCCTACTATATGCCAGGCACCAGGGATAGAAAGATGAATCAAACAGAACCCCTGTGCTCAGGACAGATGGATGCGTCAGTCACTCCCTAGGAGAGGCTGTGAGAAGTGCTCTGGAAAAGTGTCCACTGGAGTTTGCCAGGCAGAGCAGGCAGGGAAGGGGAAGCAGTAATATGGAAGGTGTGGAGGTGGGAAGCCATCCAGAAAAAAGTGAGGTTTGGTTTTCCTCGAGATTGGGCAGAGAAGCAGGGCTGGTAGCTGGAGTCGGGGGACAGGGCGTGGTTCCTTTTTGAAGGTTAGGACTATGATGAAAGATGTTAGGGGAAGCAGAACGAAGTGACAGAAACAGGGGGTCAGGCTGCAGCCTTGTGGAGAGAGCAGTAAACCTTTCCATATGCTCACTCTCCCCATCTGCAAACGCAGCTGCCCACCACCAGTGGGTATTCTCTGGTATTAGAGCTTGGCCTCACTTCTGACTGGGAAGGGACGTGCAGAGGGAGGGGCTGCACCGTGGCCAGAGACCAGCTGGCACAATGGGCTGTATTGGCAGATCTTGGCGCGCTATCCCAACAAGTGGGGATTGTGTTGTAGAAGCATCAGGAGTCATCAGTGCTTTAAATCAGAGGATGTGGGGATCTGCCGCAGCGTGGCTGCAGAGAGAAGCTTACGTCAGAAGTGGGAAATCTGTTAGGAGGCTTTTTCAGGTGAAGAATAGTGAGGGCCTGACCCAAAGGAGCATTACCAGGATGGAGGGGGGTGGGGGGTGGACTCCACTGATGTTTTAGTGGGAGAATTGGCAGGAATTGGGGGACGATGGTCTGGAGGCTGAAGGAAAGGCAGGGGCAAGGGAGTCCTGCAGGAGTGAGGCCTGCAGAGAGGATGACAGTGTTACCTGAGACCAGGAGTGCAGGTTTGGAAGGAAAGCAATGAGCTTGATGCAAATGCAGGTGTCTAGGATGTAGGTGGAAATGAGTGTTTTAGGCTTCAACAGCAGCAGCCTGTGTGTGGTAGCGGAAGCTGCTAGAGAAGGTGCGATTGGGAGAATGAATGGAAGGCAGGTACGTGAGGCCAGCCACCAGGCGCTGGGGTGTCAGTGCCTCAAGGACAGAGGAACAGAAGCCAAGAAGTCAGAGAAGGGTTTATCTGGAGGAGAGCCAAAGAGAAGGTGCTTCAAAACTTCCAAGCTGGCTGGGGGCTGGAGGGAAGCAGGATTTAGCAGTTAGGATGTGACTATGAGCAGTTCCAGCAAGGGCTGGGGATAGGGAGCTAGCTGCCAGACCGCAGAGGAGGCAGGTGTAGACCATCCTTTCAAGAAGGACGCAAGTGTAGGGCCTTGGGACAAGGAGCGGCTTCATAGTAAGTTTAGGGTGAGGGAGACTTGAGCACTGAGTAGGCAGAGGAGAGGGAACTGGGGGAAGCAGGGAGATGAAAGGAGATTGAGGACCCAAAGTCGTGGAGTCACTGAAGGAGACAGATTCCTAAGCCAAGAGTAGGGCTGAGTCTTCTGCCTCTGAACTGGAGGGTGGGCAGGGAAAAACAGAGCTGGGGATCCTGGGGAGGAAGTCCAGCCAGGTCACGCGACTTTCTATGCAAAGAAGACGTTAGTCACCTAGTTGGAGGCTGGTGGGAAGAAGCATGGAATTCGAAAGGGTCATTTGGATGCAAAACCGCACATGCCCCAAACTGAATTTGTGAAATACTCTCTCCATTTCTTTTTCATTTTTAAAACTTTGAACTTCACAGGCCTGTTTTATGCCTCTCGGTGATAACTAATGGAAATCCAGGCCTTGGAATGACTGACCCTTGTAATCACTGGTCAGAGAAACTGCAGCAAGTTCAGGAGAAGAAAATACACCCCTCTTCTCCCAAAGGAAACAGATAAAATGAAACGAAAATACAAAGAAATGCTCTTCTACATCATTTAACTCTGTGCATCAACGTCATTTCTAACACGGGATCTTATAGTACACACACGCTCTTGTGTGTGAAACTAACCTGCAGCCCCTGGGGGCTGTAATTCTAATCGGTGGTCTTGGGTAAAAACACGTGGCTCTGGTAAGGGCCCACCTGAGATCCGCTTTCTGAAATGCATCCAAACTTGTGAGCTTTCTCCGCATAGTAGAAAGGGCTATGAGCACTTCTCTCTTTTCCCCTTTGCATGAAGGTCAGATAATGGACTAAAACCTCTGACTTTTGGATATCTTATTTAAGTAAAGGGTTTGAAAGAATAACTCGTGCAAATTAATGGTAATAAATGTTTGAGAAGTGCATGTGGGAAATGAAGAAAAGGGCTAAGGTCAGGGTTGAGTTTAGCCCAGCCCAAGGGGCAGGAGAGGAAGGAGAGGAAGGTTCTGGAAGCTCAAGAATGCATGGACCTGAAGCCAAGGGGTGAGCAAGGCTCCTGGTTCTAATCACGCCTTGGAGTGAAAGCCTCAGACCACCTCCGAAAGTCACTTCCCAGCCACGGGGTCAACCAGCCTGAGGGGAGCCTCCTTGCAGGGGAGCTTCGTGCCCTCTTGCTGTCCTTGGAAGCCATTAGCAGGACTACCTGGTGCTCCTAACTGTCCTTGCTTGCAGAGACAAGTTATTTATCCAGCTCAGTAGGTTGTCTCATTTGAGTCCCTTTCCTAGTAGTGATGCTAGGGTCACAGGGACCCAGGCTTCTCCCTGACCAGAGCCCCCTCAGTGCCAAGAATGCCTCTGTGAGACAGTGCATGGATTTCAGGCAGTGATCTGAGCTGGAAGCAGTGAAAAAGTAAACATCCTCTGTGGAGTTAGAAATTAGCTTCATAAGCCCTCATGCTATGGTGGTTGCAACTCCTAGGGAGACAGGGATCCCTCTGAGTGTGTGAAAAATGCACAGGCACATCTGGACGCCCCCTTTTCCATGCAATTCCAGGGGTTCTGGCACCTGGTTCTTCCCATGGCCCTTTTCATGAACTCCCACCCCAGGAGCGGGTTTCTCTGAAAGTAGTCCCCAGACCACCTGGGGTTCTCTCCACCAATGCAGGTTCCCGGGGCCCCATTCCAGACCCTCTGAGTCAGAATCCCTGGGTGTGGTGCCCAGGAATCTGCATTGAAAACAAGCTTCCCAGGGGGCTGCCGCTGCTCTCTGAGTCTGAGAACTACTGCCTATGGGTTCAAGGACCCAAGATAAAGAATCTCAGTGGAAATCAAAGTAGGCAATCTCTCTTGTTGACTTGGGGGCTTATTTTCAGCCCACCTGGATGCCCTCTGCCTTCTGTCTTAGCCAGCATGCCCTGCGGCACTCCTCCCGCCAGCGTCTTAGGGACGCATGGGAACGTGCTATGCACAAAGGTATTTTAATATCTGTTCTGGGAAAACACTTTACAAAGATAACTCTTACGAATGAAGGAATAGAGTCCTCTGAAGCCAAGTGAGATGACGGGGCTTGTCTGGCTGCGGATGCATTTGCTCAGTCATCTGACGGTGTCAAACCTTGGCCATGCGCTGCCCTGAAGTTTCGAGAAGGCTTTTTTTTACTAGGATTTGCCACCTAGAGAAGCAGTGAGCAAACGACACCCAAGCATTGCTGGCTGTCCCATTCTGTGGGCGTCCTGGCCTTTTCATTTTACAGCCCACCCCAAATAACTCTCTCAACTCACCACTGCGTTGTTAGTCAGATGTCACAAACTCATCCTTTCATCCCGGGGCCTGACTTTAATGCTATTTAGAAATGCTCTTCCTCAGAATCCTGCTTCTATTACCCACTACGAGACCATAGGCTCCTGCTTCCCAGAACGCATTGAGGCACATCCATTACCCGTCACTGAGGAAGCGGCTGGGGCTCAGGAAATAGACCTGGACTGTGACAACACATTCATTCCCCCACTTCTCATGCCAGTAATTTTCTTTTTGGAGCAATTGCAGACCATTTCCTAGACTGACTCTTTCCTACTGTGTGAAGGCCACAGGACTGTAGCAAGTGCAGTTACCTAGCTGTCAAATTTGACACCACTATACTTATCACAGGGCACAAATCCAAATTCCAAGCCCATGCCACACCATTAGGTGTCTGCATGAAAAGACCCTGGGCTTTCTTATGAATCTTTAAAAGCTGGAATGTGCCATCAAAGGGAAAACAAGAGCTTTTCTTTCCCTTCAGCTCTGGAGCATTCGGTTTACTATTTCCTTGGGACCTTTGGAATCCATAAACCAAAATCATGATGGCCAAAATTTCAAGTTGTCTTTTTTGCATAGATGCTTATATGGGTATCGTATTCATAGGTAGACCCCAGGCTTTAGGGGTCCTTGATACAGAGTGTTACCAATCATTGGGAAAAAGTGGACTGGCCCATAAATGGAGCTGGGACAATTATTTTGACTCCTGGCACTGAACCCTCAACTAAGCCAAATTATACAATAAGAAACAGAATGGGGAGGTGTATTAGCCAAAATGGGTGCTGATGCAAAGTACCAGAAATCTGTTGGCTTTTATAAAGAGTATTTATTTGGAGTAGAAGCTTACAGTCACAAGGCCCTAAAGAGTCCAACTCAAGGTACCATAAGAGGTACTTTCTAACCCAAAGTCTGTTGCCACGTGTTGACACAAGATGGCAGGCAACATTTGCGAGGGTTCATTCAGCCTTCCTTCTCCCTCTTAAGGCTCTGTGGTCCCAGCTTCTTCTGATCTGAGCTGTAAGCTGGCATAAGGCTTGTCTCTCTCCCTGGGGCTCATTTCTTTCTGGGCTCAGCTGCTCTGTTTTCTTCACAAGGTCAGCTGTAGACGATCAGGCTCATCTCTCTTCCCAGGACCTCTGCCGTGCCTATGGAGCTGTCTCTATTCCTCTGTGTTCTTCTCTGTGTGTCTGCTTCTGTGTAAGAGTGTTTTATCAGCCCAAGGGGGCTGGAACTTGCAGGAATCTGTCCTGTAAAGTCTTGCAGGGGTCTGTCCAGCAGAGCCCATGATGGTGCAATGAAATTACTCTGAACACAGTGGCTGAGCGAGGTCAGTGGGAGAACAGTTAAAGGAGCTCTTCTCCCGAGCTGATCCCCAGCATGATTTTTATTCAGAATTTTTTTCACAGTAAAGGTCAGGGTGTCCGTGAGAAGGGGCAGGTGGGCAGTGTGTATGTGAGGGGTTGTTAAACATCACAAGCATTCCAAGCAGAAAGATAATGAAGACATATAGTGGCTTACGTCAAAGATAAGGTGGAGGTGAAGGTTCAGGTTAAATAATTAACTGAACAGTCCAAGAGTGCTGACTTCCCTGCATGGGCAGGAGAGCAGACCTCTAAACTTTCTTAGAAGTAAATATCAGAAGAATCCCACATGCTGAGTCTCACTCTAATGATGCGGTTGAATCAAAGCCCCAATCTTGACATAATTTAATCATATATCTCAGCTGAATCTAATACAATCAAAGGGTATCACACCCAGAGGAACAGACCAGTTTACAAACATAATCAATATCTCTCTTTGGAATTCATAAATAATATCAAACTGCCACAGGAGCTATGAGTTGTATCAATATCTCTCTGAGCTCACAAGGTCGTCCTTAGGTGTTGATTTGATTCTCCTACCCTCAACCTCCAAAATGATATAAAAGGCAGCCTGTCTTGATTCTGTAGATTCTGGGAGATTTCTCTCCCCACAGGCCCGGCTGAGACCACCATGCCTTTAGATGTACCTCCGTGATGAGAGAGGAAAGTGCTGAGAGCTGTCTCCTCACAGTGTGCCCTTAACTGCCTGTGATCCTTTGCCCTGGTACTGGATGGCTCACTAGTAAATGGCAGTGAAAGCCACCCAAGCCCAGCACAGTCACCATCCTCACCAGCCGCATACCCAGACCAGCACCTGTGGTCTGGCCCAGCTTAGCTTCCCGTGTGAAAGGTTTATATTCCCTCACACCATGTAGAAAATAAACTCCAGATAGATTAAACGTCTAAATGTGAAATTCAAAATTTCAAAATAATTGGAAGAAATGTGCAAGAATACTTCATTGCTTTGGGGAAAGAAATTATTTCTTTAAAAAGACAGAAGAAATCATTAAAGAAAGTATTGCTATATTTTATTATAAAGAAACTTGTGTGTAATAAAACATGCCATCAGTTAAGTTTCAACACACGCCACAGACAGGCAGAACATATTTATAACAGACAGAACAGTTAGGAATTTATATCTGGAACACAAATCTACACATATGCTATGAATTAATAATTCAGGGAAGTGGCTGTGGCTCAATCGTTTGGGCTCCCGTTTACCATATGGGAGGCCCCGGGGTCAATTCCCAGGGCCTCCTGGTGAAGGCAAGTCACCATGGTGTGGTGAGCTTGCCTCCAACAAAAGGGAGATAAATAGACACAGAAAAATGCAAAGCAAATGGACATAGCGAGCACAAGCAGCAAGGGGTGGGGATAAATAAATAAATAAATCTTAAAAAAAAAAAGAGTTTGAACCTTTAAAAAAAAATAATAATAATTCATGTATAATGAATAATACATAATGCATACATTAATAACTTACACAGGGCTTACTATACATTGGGTACAATTTTAAACATGCATAGAGGCTCATAATCCTAATAATCACTCTACAGGTATAAAGTTAATCCTATCATATATTTGCATTTTACAGATGAGGAAACTTAGACACAAAGAAGTTACATAACTTGCTCCAGATTGCATACCTGGTAAGGGCCTGAGCCAGGACTTGGCGAAGGACACAAACAGGGAATTCATAGAAAAGGAAATCTAACAACCAATAACTAGCCTTAGAGAAGTGGAAAGTATAAAGATGAAATATTATTTCACACACATAATATTGCTAAGAATGAAAACGTCTGAGGATACCAAGTGTAGCAAAGAAGTTGTGGGTGAATACATTATTATCACCCCTTTGGAGGCAATTTTGGAATATCTGGTAATACTGGAAATGTACATATCCTATGCATCAGTAATACCATATGTAAGTAGGAACCCTAGAGAAATTCTTTCACGTATGTACAAGAAGATACGTAAAAGGCCATTCAATAAGCTCTACTTGTTACAGCAAAAATATTAGAAACAACGTACATGTCCATCATTATGGGAACAGATAAATAATTTGAGGGTTAGTCAGATAATGGAGAACTATAAGGAGCTCATTCTAAATGTATCATTATAAGTACATCTTAAAAACACAATTTTGGGTGAAAAAAAGCAAGTTACACTTTCCGCTTGCAGGAAAATGGACCACAGGTACTTCCCCAACTCCTATTCCTCCCATTAAGTACAATTAAAAACACTGAGCAAATATAAAAGCAAACTTAAGAGGACTGTGAAAGGTGGGGAGAATACAAACCCATTAGGGACCTAGGAACCCAAAGAATGACAGGTGGGTGAGTTCCCTGGATTTTCCTTTTGCCTCCTATATCCCAGACTGGTGCTGAAGAAGCCAAAACACCCGTGGGTGCAAAGTGGAGACACCCCAACAATAGCCTCCTCTCTCTAGCCAAAGAAACAAAAAAGGAGAAGCTTAGCCAGACACAAACTCTCAGAAAATAACCACTCTGCCACAGCAAAACACCGCAGAAAACACTGTGTCCCCCGTTCCCCAACGCAAAGGCCAAGCGGGAAGCGTCGATGTCACTCTCTCCAGGCTGCACCAGGAGCTCCGTCACCCTCCCCGGGATGATGGCAGAGAAGGCCAAGGAGGGAGCCAGGAACTTGGTCCCCACCAGTGACACCACCCACATGGTGTCATGGGGACCACGTGGAGAATGGGGACTTCCACTCCCACCGTCTCCTCCCAGAAGGAAAGAGGAACACCTCTCTTCCATGACGGACGGCGGCAGAGGCCTTCTAGTAGAGGCTCAGGGCTTTCAGCAGGCCCAGCAGTAAGGGAGCCATGATCACCACCCCCCAAGGTACAGTGGAGGTGACACGGGGAGCAGTGACAAAGCACCCCTGCTTCTCCAAGCCAGGGAAATGGCAGTGAAGGCATAGAGGGCAGCCAGAACTCCAAGCCCACCCAGCAGGAAGGAGGTGCCACTCCCACCCCCAGCAGTCACAGGTGGTGCTCCTGCCTGTCCTGCCAGAGGAAGCTGGCTCAAATAGAAGGTTTACAAAGAGCCCCAACCCCCTGGCCTAACACCTAAAATGCCCAGGTTTCAACTGAATAGAAAGATAGCAGGAAAATCTCCAAACACTCGGAAACTCAACAAGATACTTCTGAATAATCCACGGGACAAAGAAAATCTCAAAGGAAATTTTAAAAATACATTGAATACAATAAAAACAAAAAATACAGCAGACAAAATTTGTGAGAAAAAACCGAAGCAGTGATGAGAAAATGTGGAGAACCAAATGCATTCATCAGAAAAGAGGAAAAGTCTCAAATCAGTAATCTGTTTGCACCTCAATAACTTAGAAAAGAAGAGCAAATAACAAGAAGGAAGGAAGTACAAGCAGAAATCCCATGAATTGAAAACAGAAAAAAAAAAAAATAATGGAGAAAATCAGAGAAAGAGCTGGCTCTTTGAAAAGATCAGTAAAATTGACAATCCTAGTAAGACTGAATAAGAAGAAAAGATAGAATTCACGAAGTATCGATTTTAGCAATGAAATAGGCAACATCTACAGATACTGCAGCACTTAGGATAATAAGGGAATACTAGAAAACTCTGCATATGTAAATTAGACAACTTGAATGAAATGAACCAATTTCTCAAAATCCACAAAGTCACCCAAATATGAAATAGATAATGTGCATAGTTCTATACTATTAAGGATATTGAATTCATAATTTAAAATCTTCCAGAATTGAAGTTTTCAGGCCCAGATGGCTTCTCTGGAGAATTCTACCAAACATTTAAAGAATTAACACCAATTCTACATAACCTCTTTCAGATAATAGGAGAGAACACTTCCCAATTCATTTTATGAAGGTAGTATTACCCTGATATTAAAACCAGACAGAGTTCAAAAAAGGAAGCTATAGACCAATATCTCCCATGAACGTAGATGAAAAAATCCTGAACAACTTATCGAACCATGTACTAAAAGAGCTGCTTCCACCAGGTGTGATTTATTCTAGGGATGCAAGGCCCCCTCAACATTTGAAAATCAATCAGTGCAATCGACCTCATTAACAGGCTAAAGAAGAAAGGTCATATGACCATATCAATCTATGCAAAAAAAAAAGCATTTGACAAAATTCAGCCCCATTCATGATATAAATTCTCAGTAAAGTAGGTATGGTGGGGAATTTCCTCCACCAGAAAAAGAGCTTCCGTAAAAGAAGCTACAGCTAACCTTATTCCTAATGGTGAAGGCAGAATGCTTTCTCTCTAGTTGCTAACTGACATGGAGATACAGCCACTTTCTCAGGTAATATACCTAATCACTTGAATTTCCAAGCTCCTCCTTTAAATGCAAACACACTCAGAAGTGCAGGTTTGGAAGGAGAGTGAGTTAAATGATTTATGGAGTTATGCTTTATATTCTTTGACCAAATGTATCTATAGCAACCTGTTACATTTGCAAATTTTTCGGTAAATTATCAGATTAAAAGGTAACAAAGATAGAGAAAACTCTCTAAAGGGAGAGGCAATCATCTTGTTTCTCCATCCACTAGAACTATCAATCACATAACAGTAATATAAATTTATGTAATAGGTATGCTACTCTGAGCACACAGGGAGATAGATACTGTTCTGGAAGCTGAAATTAAATATTGAAGGTCAACTAGGCCACCTTCCCATGCAGCCTAGGATATAATTATTCTCAACTTTGATGATAAGCGAATCTGCTCTTACAACCCTGCTTTGTGGACAGCGTAGTTTTGTATATAGAACAGTGATTCTCAAACTTTAGTGTGCACACAGATGACGTGAAGGTGTCGCTGCACTGCAGATTCTGATCCAGTAGATCTGGGCGGGGCCTGAGATTCTGTGTTTCTAGCAGCTTCCAGGTACTGAAGCTGCAGCTCTGAGGACCACATGAGGAGTCATGAATACGGGATGGGCCTCGGCACTTGCAGAACTGTTCACGTTCCTGATAGACAATGTACTAGTTTTGTAGCCTTGGGAAAACAATTTAAACTCTCTGAAATGCAATTTACTCATCTATAAAATGGAAGCACTCATAATACTTATCTTTCAGAGTTATTGTGAAGATTAGAAATTATGTATTAAAAAACATTTGGCTCAGGCCTGACACATAGTAGGCTCTCAACAAGTGATAGTGGGTAGTATTGGGGGTAAGTGGGCACGACTACTGTAGGTGAGAATCGCCTTGCTATATACTTGTAGTTTGGTGGAGGAGGAAGTTGTGAGTTACTGTTTTATTTTAGATAAGAGAAATATTATCATTGCTTCCCATTGTGGAGAAGATTCTCAAGGTATTCATTTGCTTTTTTCCATTTAAATTTTTTTTTTATTGAAGCATATCATTCCTACATGAACATTCATAAACAGTAAGTGCAGAGTAAAAGCTGTGAACTTACAAAACAGCATGCATAATATCATCAGGCTCCCATACATCACCCCGCCACCACACATTTGCTTTTTAGGAGTATCACACTCACCATTCTGGATGATTATTGGCACACATACAAGTGCTTCCATCTATTGGATCTCAATAGTTGATTTATTTTAGTAGTTGACGTAACAGTTAAGCAGTACACCCAAAAAAGGCCTGTTTCAGAGAACAATCATTGAAAATGAAACCACCTAAAATGATGATACAAATTAGTTCTAGTATTCACCACATAACTTTATTTTTTTTTTTTTTTTTTTTTACCAGGAGGTCCCGGGGATCGAACCCAGGTCCCTCCATATGGGAGACGGACGTCCAACCAGTTGAGCCACATCCGACCCCGCACCACATAACTTTATAAGTCTGGCCTCTCTCCTCTTTACTCCATGTGCACAAAGTGAGAAGGGAGCGAGTGCTGTTTTCACCTCTTTTCTACTGGAGAGGTTTGGGGAACAGCAGAGACTGGCTCAGTGGTCCGTGGCCGTCCAGAGGGCCAGCAATGCCGCGTCAACGCGGGCTGCATGGCTAGAATTCCCTTTCCTTTGTGGCCACAGCAGACAGGTGTGAGGGGCTTGGGAGGGAAGCGGCAGCCATGCTTACGCTTGGAAGGTTGGGGGCAGTCAGTCGTGCGTGCAGCTCCCACGTGCTGCTGCAGATCTGCCGACTCACCTTGGGGTCAGGCAGCAGTGGGCCCCCAGCTCCTCCAGTTCCAGCTGAACTGTCTCCTGTGGGTTCTTTGCCCCTTGGCCAGGTGCACGTCTAGCTCTGTGACAAAGGGCACCAGCTTCTACTGCAGGTGACCTGCATCATCCCAGTCAAAGGCTTAGAGGAAGTGAGAGATGGATGTGGCTTTAGTTGGTCCTTGCGGGTTCCGGTCTGTCCTTGCTCTACCCCACTGCACATCCATATTTCTTTCCTGACTGCCTCCCTGCTGGCTTCAGGCTCAGCACCAGATGAAGAAGCCACCTCCTAAGCAAAAGCTCTTCACCCAGCTTACACGATTGCATAAGGCCAACTCCCCACAATAGAGCCCTTGTTCTGTAGCACCCCTAGTGGCTGTGCCGCCCTGATTGAACTCTGATGGTGCTGGGGGAAATATCCAGATTCTTACGTGGCCTCCTGGGTCTCAGCCTCAAGGCTGATTCATTAGAACAGAGAAGTTCAAACTTTAGGGGATCCAGAGATCATCCAATGGGGAGATAGGGAAATTTCATTTTTTTTTAAAAAATCAGGAGAAATTTTACCAGGACAATAAAACACACCAACATTTAAAAATATACAACTTTGATATGGTTGCTTTTTTCATTCAATTTCTTGAAGAAATTTTAGAAATTCTTCATATGAAGAAAATAAGGCAATTAAATCCCACCATCCATATATAACTGTGGCTAGCATTTTGTGGAATATCTTTCTATTATATTCTATACAGATGGAGTAATTGAAAAAGAATTAAACATTTTCAAAAAATATATTACTCGGTAAATAGGCTATCGATGAATATGGAGTCAAAAATTATAACATCATATAAATTATAAACATGATTTATAACTTCCTATAATGCCACAATTGCTTGCTCCATGCCTTTCAGGTTACCCGATGGTAAATCCTTCTCCGATTCTCTGTCAGTAGTGGAAACGGCTGCCTCGGGGCGCTCCGTCACTTCTGGAAGGCTGCCAGAGGAGGTGGTGCAAACCCTAGGTCTGCAGGTATTCCCAGGAGAAGCCTCGTGCTCATCTCTAACCGAGCCTCCGAGGGACGTCATCTGGCGAGTTCAACTTTCCTTACTCACGCTGTAGACCCTTATGGGGGGGGCCCACACTGCATAGACGCTGTTTTGAAACTTGGGTATGTTCTGCACGAACAAGGCGCTCACAGTCTCCTGATTACCTTTTTAACAGTGTTCATCGTTAAATGTGAAAAACAAGATTCACGGCATTGTTTTTAAACTCTTTTTATTAGAAAATAAAAACAGACGTGGGAAGTCACAGATACCCAGTGAACAGCCTAAAGAATTGCTGTCAGGGAAGCCCTGGGTGAAGAAGCAGGGCTGCACCAGCCACCCCAGAGGCCCGGCCTGGGCTGCACCCCAATCCCATCCTCCCTCCACATCCTTCACACCATCCCGACTTCTAAGGCAGTAAGTCTTGGTGTTTATAGTTTCCTCACCCACCCCACCGCCTCCATATTCCCAGGATCCTTCTCTTGCTTTTTAAATATTCCCCCCCGGGGTGTCCTTTTCCATTTTACCGCTATGTGCTGAGCTGGCATTCGTGGACCACTTAGGCTCTAACTCTTTTATGTCACTGGCAAGGAAACCACCAGATGCTTTTCTTGGGAGGGCTCTCAATCATCAAGTGCCCTCGAGGGGACCCCCTCCCCATCTCACCCCTCCCCGGTTAAGTGCAACCGCCCTGGACGCAGGGGGCGTCCCGGGGAGTCCTTGCCCGACACCCCTGCACCGCCAACTAAGTACCAGGACCTGACACTGGAACTTCCAGCTTGAAGACCACCAAGACGACCCCCACATCTGACATGTGCATTTACTTCGGTGCCTTTGGGCCTCCTTATCACCCGCGCTCTCACCCCACGCCGCCGGGGCCTTCCCTAGCCTGACCCCATAACTCCCCCTCTCCCAAGCTGGCCCCTTGCCCTCAGGGCCCCCAGGCCCCGAGGTGACGCCCCTCGCCGGCGGCCGGGCTGAAAGACGTTCCCCAGCAGTCCCTTCCCTGCATAGTCCCCCTGGGGGGCGCGTGGGGGGAGAGGACGCCACGCGTGTCCCACGGCCGCCCTCCCCTGGCGCGGGGCCCGCGGCCTAGCGGGGTCCGAGCGGGGGTCTCTGCGGGGCAGCCTGGGGGCGCTGCCGGGCGCTGCCTCCGGTCCCCGCCGCTGCCCAGGGGGCTGCGGCCCGGCCTCGGGCGCCCCCCAGGCGGGAGCGGGAGCGTCGGGGGAGCGGGGTTCAGCGCCCGAGGATGCGGGGACTGAGGACAGACCGGCCCGGCCCCCGGAAGTTCTCGCAGCACGGTCCACACACGGACTCCTCTCAACTGCGCTATAGCGATTTAGGAAGCAGTTGTTTCTGTTTTGAATACTGCAGACCTACAGCGTGGCCTTTTTCAAAGAAGCTGCTTTAAAGTGCAGATGAGCCTGAAGCAAAGAGGAAAATTACATCACCTGTAATCCCAACTCCCACAGCAAACCTCTGTCAGTCTTTGGTGTTTCTCTTATATCAATGCAAACATGTATAATATACCATATGTGCTTTTTTTAAAAAGTAAAAATTGAGTCATAGACAATAATTTTTAACTAAAAATGTAGCATGAATGTTTTTCTGTATCATCAAGTATTCATCATCAGCAGCATTTTTTATGGCTCTGTTATATAACAATGTGATAAATTTATCTTACCTAATCGTCAGATACCTATTTAGGCTTTTTGCAGTTTTGTCCAATTATCAGCCTTATTACGAAGGTCATCCTGGTAGTTAAATATTCACACATATAAATGGTTATTTCCTTAGGAAAAAACCCTAGAGGTAGAATTGCTGCATCAAAGGGATATGCAAAGTGTTAAGATCTCTGAAGCAAGATTTCCCATTTCAACCACCAAAACAATTTCCTGCTCCTTCCTGAAAACCTGGTATTGCAATTAACTAGACCAGTTTTTTTCACCATTGCACACCAGGACTCCAGCAGTGTCTGTACCAGGAGGCCAGATTTATCTTTACAGCACATTCCATACATAACAAAATGTTCTGAACTGCAAAATACCACCATCCATCCCCACATTCCCTTTGCTAATCATCCTCTTCTGCCTTGCTTTCCTATTGTAAATTCTGCGTCTCCTGGGCTTGCCTTTTTCTCTCAGTGCTATTGGAATTCTAGTGCTTAGCCTGGAAACTGCAGGTCCTTCCAACCATCAGTGAAAGAAAGCTCTGCAAGAAAAGAAAACATCTTTTTTTCCCCACACCTCTGGGAAAACAGATTCTATTTTGCATAATAAAACTATTCTTGCAAATGCAATTGAACTTCATGTATTGTTACTGTGAAAGTAAATTCTCATATTAAAAAGTCTATAATTCTCATTGGTTGTCTTAATAAAGTGTTGCCCTGGTTATAATATTTAAATTCACATCTCCACTTTCTGGAATGTATTTGTCGAAACAGAAGAGGATTATTGTCACTTCCTTTGGTTCCCAAATGCAGGGAAGTTAAAAACAAATAACATTTAGTAGTTCATATTTTTAAAAGAGTTTGGCACTTTCTCATAGGCTTTATAGAAATAGGAAAGAATCAAACAGGGTCTCCTGATCAAAACCATTTCAAAAGATTCAATGCCAAAAGACATGATATTATAAAGAAAAATTATTTGTGAAACTAAATGAATATTGCTCTGATGGTTGCAAAAATCATGCTTCCTACCTCTGAACTCCCCAAGATGAAAAAAAGAAACACTAATTGAGCATTGACAGGAAAAGCTAGTCAAAGTAAACAGAACAAGCATTGAGTTAGGCTTGGAATGCCAGCATATCAAAATTTATGAGATGCAGCCAGTACTTAGAGGAAAATTTATGGCTTTAAATGCAAATATTAGAAAAGAGAAAGACTGCAGATAAGTGATTTAAGCTTTTATCTAAAAAAGAACAGCAAATAAAAGAATAGAAGGGAAATAATAAAGATAAAAGCAGAAATTAATAAAATAGAAAACAGACATGGACCAGAAAAAATCAACAAAATCAAAAGTTGATTTTCTGAAAAATATTAAGAAATGATAAAACTTAGCAAGATTGGACAAGGAAAAAAGAGAGACAGAAAATACAAATGGCCCATATTGGGAATGAAGGGAGAAATATTAACACGGATTCCACAGAAATTTTAAGAGATATTAAGAAAGTATGGATAACTTTTGCAAATAGATTTGAAAACTTGGTGAAATGGACAAATTTCCTCACAAACACAACCTACCAAAACTTACATAAGAGGAAATGAAAATTCTGAGTATCCTTATATCTATTAAAGTAATTGAATCCATAATTTAAAATTTTCTCTCTAAGAAAACTCCCGTCAGAGATGGCGTCACTGGTGGAGCCTTCCAAACAATAAAGGAAGAAATCGTATCAATTGTGAGAATTAAATGAGTTCACATAAGTACTCCTTTAGAATTTCTGGACACACAATCGTTTCATCTGTGAATAAAGATGGCTTTTGTTGGTTGGTTGGTAGCTGCCCTTTATCAGATTATGGAAGTTCCACTCTATACCTAGCTTGCTGAGAGGTTTACCAAGAATGGGTGTTGACTTTTAAAAAATGCCTTTTCCGCACATATCGAGATGACCATATTATTTACCTCCTTTATGCTGTTCATGTGAACTATACAGATTGATCTTCCATAACTAAGCCCACCTTGCATTCCTGGAATCAAGTTCACTTGCTTAGTGAGGCATGCTAATTTAGGAAAAGGGAAGACGCGTCTGAGACCTGGCACAAAAACATGGCCACAAAACACATGGCCTTGGAACCCAGCTGGAGACTCCTTGAGGGACCGACCGACCGCACCAAGGAGGCTGCTGGAAGAACCCCATGAGCACCTTACTTGGAACAAGATTGGAAAGAGATCTCATTCAGTGTCAAGGAAAAGCCCTGGATACCCTCCAGGGACCTCATCATTGGGGCCCCTGGGGAACTGACAGTGGGGCAATCAACCAGAACAGCAAACAGCTGGGGCCCCTCCCACAAACATTAGCAAGGGAAGGAATAATTAATAGATTAAAAGGTAACCGCAGATGGCGGACTAGTAAAACACGGGAATCTCTTCTCCAGAAAAATAGCTAGAGGACAGGCTGAAACAGCCCCGAAAAAGATCTTCTAGAGTTTAGGACAGCAGGTGAAGGCTGCACACCACCCAGAGGAGAGAGGGACAGAAGAGGGAAATCGTGACGACAGAACCGTGAGTTGGAAGTAGCAGCTTCTGCTGCTGCCGGCACCCTCCCCCACACTCTTCAGAATTCTCGGGCCCCTGGGCCTGCGACCACAGACAAAGGGGGCTTCAGGGATCTACCACTCCCAGAAAGGGGAGAGAGAGGGACACAGCCTTAGTCTGACTCAGGTTCGGACCTGAAATCTGGGCTGCAGAGACCCACGGACCCTTCCACACGGCAGTTTGCCCGGGAGCCTGGAAAGGACTGGAGAAATCCGACCCTCGCAACCTCCCTCTCTTCTAGCCTGGACTAATTGTTGAGGACACCACGGGAGAGGGGAGAGAGAGCCTGGGGCTGACCCTGCTTGGACTCCCAGGTTTGGTCTGCCCTGTCCCTAGAGCCCTTCCAGGCTGGGTGGGGCTACGCCATTGTTTGCCTTGGAGCCTGCAAGGGGCTAAAGATATACAAACCTCCCAATCTCATCCTCTACTAACAGGGACTGATTGTTGAGGACTCAAAAGGGAGTGGAAATATTTCCTAGCTGGGAAAAGGGGGGCGCTACGAGACAAGTCTAGAGAACTGTTTCAGAAAGTTTGAATCACAGGGTTCTTAGCACTCACACAGGAAGCTCTATCACATTGATCTGGCCTATGTCACAACAAATACGCTCAGACCAGGCATTGAATTGAGAGCTGCAAACAAGCGCCATCTCCTGGCAGACCAAGGAAGTGCACATAAGAAAATTAATAAGAGAAGCTTTTCCTGGCCTCTATAGCCTCCCTGCCCAAGGCCCTAGGAAACGACTCTACAACCAATTACAGGATCCAGTGCCCAGTTTTGAGCAACCAGCAGAACAATCCTAACAATCAAGGTTGAGCCAAAAATCAAAAAGTGGTGGTAACTCACAGCCTCCTGCCAGAAAGAGATAGAGCGCCTAAGTAAAATACAAACTAACCAGATGCCTAAGCACCAGCAAAAAATTATGGGCCATACTAAGAAAATAGAAGACATAGCCCAAGAAAAGGAATACAGCAAAGTCCCAGAAGAGATGCAGAATTTGAGAGAACTAATCAGTGAGATGAGCACACATTTCCAAAATCAAATTAATGAGATGAAAGAGAATATAGTTAAAGAGATCAATGACATCAAGAAGTCATTGCGTGAACATAAAGAAGATTTGAAATCATGAACAGAAAAGTAACAGAGTTCATGGGAATGAAAGACACAATAGGTGAAGTAAAAAATACATTTGAAGCATACAACAGCAGACTCAAAATGATAGAAGAAAGAATAAGTGATACTGAAGACAGAGCAGCTAAAATTGGAGAAAAGAACAGAGAGAGAAAAGAATGAAAAAAATTGAGCAGGGGCTCAGAGAGATGAATGACAACACAAAATGCAAGAACATACATGTCATGGGAGTTCCAGAAGGAGAAGAGAAAGGAAAAGGGGCAGAAAGAGTATTTGAGGAAATAATAGCTGAAAATTTCCCAACTCTTATGAAAGAAATGAACTTACATGTCCAAGAAGCACACCGTACCCCAATGAGAATAAATCCAAATAGACCTACGCCAAGACACATATTATTCAGAATGTCAAATGTAAAAGATAAAGAGAAAATGCTCAGAGCAGCAAGAGAGCAAACGATCACGTACAAAGGACGTCCAGTGAGACTTTGTGCAGATTTCTCTTCAGAAACCATGGAGGCAAGAAGATAGTGGTATGATACAATTAGGAAACTGAAAGAGAAAAACTGCCAGCCCAGAATTCTTTACCCAGCAAAACTGTCCTTCAAATATGAAGGTGAATATAAAGTATTCACAAACAAACAGAAACTAAGAGAGTTTGCAAAAAAGAATCCACCTTTGCAGGAAATATTAAAGGCAGCCTTAGAACCTGAAAGAAAAAGACAGGAGAGAGAGGCTTGGAGGAGAGTATAGAAGAAAGAAAAGCAGAAAGGATAACCAAAAGAGTAAAAAGAGAGCCAAAAATAAGATGACATATGAAAACCAAAGAATAAAATGGAGGAAATAAATAGTGCATTTTCAGTAATATCATTGAATGTGAATGGATTAAATTCCCCAACCAAAAGATACAGGCTGACAGAATGGATAAAAAAACATGAGCCATCCATATGCTGCTTACAAGAAACTCACCTCAGACCCAAGGATACAAGCCGGCTGAAAGTAAAAGGTGGGAAAAAGATACTCCACATGAATAGTAAACAGACAAGAGCAGGGGTAGCGATACTAATATCAGACAAAACAGACTTCAAATGGAAAAAAGTGATAAGAGATGCGGAAGGCCATTATATATTAATAAAAGGGACGATCCTCCAGGAAGATATAACAGTCATAAATATCTACGCACCTAACCAGGGTGTCCCAAAATATATGAGACAAACTCTGGCGAAACTGAAGGGAGAAATAGACACTTCTACAATAATCGTTGGAGACTTCAACACCCCTCTCACATCATTAGATAGAACAACTAGACAGAAGATCAATAAGGAAACAGAGAACTTGAACAATATGATAAACAAGTTAGACCCAACAGACATATACAGAGCACTGCATCCAAACTCAGCGGGTTATACATTCTTCTCAAGTGCCCATGGATCTTTCTCCAGGATAGACCACATGTTAGGTCACAATACAGCTCTCAATAAATATAAAAAGATTGAAATTATACAAAGCACCTTCTCAGATCATAATGGAATGAAACTAGAAATCAATAACAGACAGGAAAAAAGGAAATTTGCAAATGTGTGGAGACTGAACAACACACTCCTAAATATTCAGTGGGTCAAAGAAGAAATTGCAAGTGAAATCAGTAAATATATTGAGACAAATGAAAATGAGAACACAACATATCAAAGCTTATGGGATACAGCAAAGGCAGTCTTGAGAGGGAAATTTATAGCCCTAAATGCCTATATTAAGAAACAAGAAAGAGCTAGCCTCAAAGATTTAACTGAACAACTTGAGAAACTAGAAAAAGAACAGCAAACCAATCCCAAAGCAAAAAGAAGGAAAGAAATAATAAAGATTAGAGCGGAAATAAACGAAAATGAGAACAAAAAAGCAATAGAGAAAATCAACAAAACCAAAAGCTGGTTCTTTGAGAAGATCAATAAAATTGACAAACCCCTCGCTAGACTAACAAATAAAAAGAGAGAGAAGATGCAAATAAATACAATCAGAAATGAAAGGGGCGAAATTACAAATGATCTCACAGAAATAAAAAGAATCATAAGAGAATATTATGAGAAAGTATATGTCAACAAACTAGACAACCTGGATGAAATGGACAAATTTCTAGAAACTCATAACCAACCTACACTGACACAACAAGAAATACAAGAACTTAACAAACCAACCACAATTAAGGAGATTGAATCCGTCATCAAAAATCTCCCAGCAAAGAAAAGTCCAGGACCAGATGGCTTCACAGGTGAGTTCTACCAAGCATTTCTAAAAGAATTAACACCAATCCTGTTTAAACTCTTCCAAAAAATTGAAGAGGAGGGAAAATTACCCAACACATTTTATGAAGCCAACATCACCCTAATACCAAAGCCAGATAAAGATTCCACAAGAAAAGAAAATTACAGACCAATCTCTCTAATGAACATAGATGCATAAATTCTCAACAAAATACTTGCAAATCGAATCCAACAGCATATCAAAAGACTTATACATCACAACCAAGTGGGATTTATTCCTGGTATGCAAGGCTGGTTCAAAATAAGAAAATCAATCAATGTAATACACCATATTAACAAGTTGAAGGTAAAAAACCATGTGATCATCTCAATAGATGCAGAAAAGGCATTCAACAAAATCCAACATCCTTTTTTGATAAAAATACTTCAAAAGATAGGAATAAAAGGGAAATTCCTCAATATGATAAAAGGCATATATGAAAAACCCACAGCCAACATCATACTCAATGGGGAAAGGTTGAAAGCTTTCCCCCTAAGATCAGGAACAAGACAAGGACGCCCACTGTCACCATTGTTATTCAACATTGTACTAGAAGTTCTAGCGAGGGCAATTAGACAAGACAAAAAAATTAAATGCATCTGAATAGGAAAAGAGCAAGTAAAACTCTCACTGTTTGCGGGTGACATGATCCTGTATTTAGAAAATCCTTAAGTATCCACAACAAAGCTACTTGAACTAATAAACAAGTTCAGCAAAGTGGCAGGATATAAGATCAACACGCAAAAATCAGTAATGTTTTTGTACACTAGTACTGAACAATCTGAGGAGGAAAATTCCATTTTCAATAGCAACAAAAACATTCAAATACCTAGGAGTTAATTTAACCAAAGAAGTAGAGGATCTATATGCAGAAAACTACAAAACAATGCTAAAAGAAATTTAAAAAGACCTAAACAAATGGAAAGACATTCCGTGTTCATGGATTGGAAGAATAAATATCGTGAAGATGTCAATCTTGCCCAAACTGATTTATAGATTCAATGCAATACCAATCAAAATCCCAAAAGCTTACTTTACAGAATTAGAGAAGGCAATTACCAAATTCATCTGGAAGGGGAAGTGCACCCGAATAGCCAGAAGTATTCTAAAAAAGAAGAGCAATGTGGGAGGAATTTCGCTGCCTGACCTTGAAGCATATTACAAAGCTACAGTGGTCAAAACAGCATGGTACTGGCATAAAGATAGACATATCGATCAGTGGAATAGAATTGAGAATCCAGAAATAAACCCTCACCTATACAGTCAACTGGTTTTTGACAAACCTACCAAGCCCACACTGATGGGAAAAAACAGTCTCTTCAACAAATGGTGTTGGGAGAACTGGATATCTATAACCAAAAGAATGAAAGAGGACCCCTATCTCACCCCCTATACAAGAATCAACTCAAAATGGATCAAAGATCTAAATATAAAAGCCAGGACCATAAAACTACTGGAAGAAAATGTAGGGAAACATCTTCAAGACCTTGTAGTAGGTGGTGGTTTCTTGGACCTCACACCCAAAGCACGTGCAACAAAAGAAAAATTAGATAAATGGGACCTCCTCAAAATTAAACACTTTTGCACCTCACAGGACTTTGTCAGAAGGGTGAAAAGGCAGCCAACTCAATGGAAAAAAATATTTGGAAATCACATATCTGATAAGGGTTTAATATCCAGGATATATAAAGAGATGTTACAACACAACAATAAAAAGACAAATGACCCAATTAAAAAATGGGCCAAAGACTTGAATAGACATTTCTCCGAAGAAGAAATACAAATGGCAAAAAAACACATGAAGAAATGCTCAACATCACTCATGATTAGGGAAATGCAAATCAAAACTACAATGAGATATCATTTCACACCTATCAGAATGGCCACTATTAAAAAGACAACTACAAGTGTTGGAGAGGATGTGGAGAGATAGGAACACTTCTTCACTGGTGGTGGGAATGCAGGATGGTACAGCCACTGTGGAGGACTGTTTGGCAGTTCCTAAAGAAGATGAATATAGACTTGCCAGTGACCCTGCAATACCACTACTGGGTATATACCCAGAAGAACTGAGAGCAGTGACACGAACAGACATCTGCACACCGATGTTCATAGCCACATTATTCACCATTGCCAAAAGTTGGAAACAACCCAGGTGTCCATCAACACATGAGTGGATAAACAAACTGTGGTCTATTCACACGATGGAATATTATGCAGCTGTAAGAAGAAATGAAGTCATAAAGCATATGGCAACATGGATGAACCTGGAGGACATTATGTTGAGTGAAGCAAGCCAGACACAAAAGGACAAATACTGTATGAATGCATTACTATGAACCAAATATATTGTGTAATATATTGTTTGATTCACACACACACACACACACAAAAACAAACAAAAAACAAAACAACAACAAAAAAATTTACATGTATCCATTACATTTAATTGAGAAATGTATATATTTATTCATCTGTGTTTACTTTTTAGTTTTTAATTGCTTATGTTTTCAATTATTAAATGTACAAAATAAAGTTAAAAATAAATAAATAATTAAATCTTTGAAAAAAAAAAAAAAAAAAGGTAACCGCACAAGCCAAATCACTCTTTCTGTCTGGAGCAGCCCGTACCTACACCTGGGAATGGGTAATCTGTTATTTTCTCTGGTTCCTGTTCTCTTCTCCCATTTTCTCAATGTACTACTGGCCTAAGTAAACCAGCATGTTCTTAAATTCTTTTATGTAACATAGCCAAGAACCTAGGGGAATCTGGCTTCATTAGGAGGAATTATCCTTTTTACATACTGTTGGATGCAGTTTGCTATTATTTTACTTAGGATTTTTATAACTGTTTTTAAGAAATAATGATCTATAGTTTTCCTTTCTTGTAATGTAAGATGCATACTGACTTGAGAAGAGTTAAAAATGTGAAAAAATGCACATTAATACTTCCTGTAATAATGTTCTCAAATTGTTTTGACCAAGACAACAGGTAATTCATATTGCCACCCAAGGCACACAGATGTGTGAATGTACACGTGCATGAAATAAAAGTTTTATGAAACAATTCTTACCCTTGCTAGGAGGGAAGCACTCTGAGATTCCCTATTCAATTCCCTTCTATTCTTTTAAATTATGGTTGTGAAGCACTAAATTGATTTTGTGATACTCTAATAGGATGCTATATGCAGTTTGAAAAGCATCAGTTGGGCATAGTAGGTGTTTTATAAATATTTGTTAATTATATTATCATTCATCTATATATCTCCAGCATCTTGTAAAATGCCTGCCATGTCATGAGCATTTAATAAATAACTATGAATGAATGAATTTGGTGATCAGAGGACTTTAATAGAGTGATTTCAAAAGATGGCTGTGAGTAGTATCTCCTCTTAAGATACTCGATTACCTTCATTCTTTCTCTGAACTAGAGTATTAGAGTATCACCCAGATCAAATGTTTGCTTTGTACAATAGATAGCAAAAGAAATTTGCCAGCCACCAGAAGGAAGAGCAGTCTATAACCTACTTGTCATTGCCTGCACATATGCAAACTTGTTCACGCAGGGAAGGTATTTTCATCCCATTGTCACCTCAGTTAAGGAAATTACTTTGGTGGCCCCATATGTGGGTGAATTTTAACTTGAATTTGGATTCCTAAAATGTCTTAACAAAGAAAAGGCTTGCAGCTATGATACAACATTGAAACAAGGTCATTGGGTAAACAAAGCAAGATAATTAGAGGCAATTAAAAGGGGAATTATCAGCTCTCTAGAATCACAGAATTTGCAAAGCTGGGTTATTGCAGCCAATGTCTAGCTTTAAAGGTCTATTCCAGTGCACCAAACCAGTCTCTGTCAAAAGGCTCCAGCCAACTTTGAAGAGCTGTTGAACATCCAGTAATAAGTGATTAAATTAAGGGGGAGGGGACCAAATGGAAAATATGGAAGGCTAGAATTCTTCGATATGCTTCAGAATCAGTCACTCGGCCATAGGAGTGCTAAAGCTTGTTTTCAAGATGCTGTGCATATTCACCAGCGAATCAGGGGATTCTGCCCCTTAAAGCAAAGAAGACTAAGGCTAAAACTTTGATTGAAGTACTGAAAAAGAAAGGTTATGGAATTGCACAGACACATGATTACTATTTTCTTTTTGCAAAAAGAGTTTTAGTACAATTGATGTTTTATTTCTCTGCCCTCTCCCTACAAAAGCTGTTCCTAAATTAACCTAGTACCTTGCAGTCAGTGGTGTCTTAGAACTGAGGCTATCCAGTAATTTAGGGCCTTGACTGGTCAGTGGCCCCCAGCGTGATTGCCCATTGGAATCACCTGAGGAGTTTTTAAAACTTTGGCTTCACCTGGACCCACTTGAGTAAGACTCTCCAGGGGACAGAGCCTAAGGATCTGCCTTTTCTTTACACACTCCCCTGATGATCAGCCAAGTTTGAGAACCAATAGTAGGTGGGAACCAAGTGGTCTGAAAGAATTGCTGCACTTCCAGCCCAGCTAACTTATTACTAGAGAGAGATTTGGATGGTAAAGAAAATGGAGCCCATGCATAGTGAGTTTCCAATTTTCTACCTGACATGGAGCTTTTCCGATAGCTAATCTAAAATGTTTTTTTAGCAATAAGGCAACAGGACTTGGTATTTGGCCACAAACCTCCAGAATAGGTCCTGCCAAAATTCAATTGACACTTAAGATAGAAAAACAAAGTAGGCCACTCCATACGGCAAAATAGTAACAGTTTATTAGGGAACTTACAGACCGGGATGCTGGTCCTGGGCGGCTGCAGGACGGTCAGAGTAGCACTCTGTGCCATCCAGGGAGCCACAGGGGGTTGTATGGGAAAGAAAAAGGAAGCCAAGTCAGGATGTACAAGACTGTAAACAGGAATGGTTGAGAACAGATAGTTATCCTGCTTAGGAACATACACATGTGATTTAAGATGCACCTACAGAGAGGGATATTTTGCCTTATCTAAGAATTTATGGCTTCTCTGGCTTATGGCCTCACAGTATTCCTTGATACTCACAGTCTATTTATGCTTTATTATAAATAGGTTTTATCTGAGAGAAATATGTTTCTTCATGCTATGTGAACTCAATATTAGAAGAGAGATAGGACCAATTTTTCAAAGTGCCAAGCGGGCACTGCATTGCTTTATTATAAATAACGGTCCCACCCTTGCATTTAGAACAACATTCCTTGCATGAAAAAAAGATAACAGCCACTTTATTTTAATCAGCAGTGTCTTTATTATAAGTTAAGAGACTTACAAAAATAGACCCTATTTTTCTATGATTGGAGAGAAAATAGGAATTATATTTGCAACCACATACACATGCAAATTTACTTATTTATTTTGTATTTTTTATTCTGAGATAAATATTTCCTACTTATACATTTCTTTCTACACTCTGCTATTTTGTTCCAGGATTTAAACGCATATATAAATGTACATTCCCCACAGCAACTTTGCACAGATTCGGGTCTAACTAATAAGCAACTGGAGCTGTGGAATGGAACTCTGCAGTGATTCAAAGTAAAAGACCAATTTTATATTAGAAAATTGAGGCCTAGAAACTAAGTGATTTACTAGGGTCCACAGCAAAGCCAAAATAGGATCTAGGTTCCTTGTTTGCTGAGGATTCTTTATACCTACCATTCTGTTCACTTGATATATATGATGAAGTGAACTGCAGAATGAATTTGGATATGTTTTATATCACCATACATTCACAATTTTTTATTAACACCTTAATTGAGATATAACAGGTATCATAAAATTCACCCATTTAAAGTGTACAATTCAATGGTTTTAGTATGTTCACAGAATTGTGCAATCATTACAATCTAACTTCATAGTATTTTTGTCACCCCCAAAAGAAACCCTATACCCATTAAAAGTCATTCCCAATTCCCAATCCCCACCCAGCTCCAGACAACCACTAATCTACTTTCTGTCTCTATAGATTTGCCTATTTTGGACATTTCATATAAATGGAATCATATAATTAATGTGGTCTTTTGTGACTGGCTTTTTTCACCTAGCACAACGTTTTCAAGGTTCATCCATGTTGTAGCAGGTGTTAGCACATCATTAAAAAAAAGATTTTTATTAGAGCAGTTGTCAGTTTATAGAATAATCATGCAGAAAATAGTTCCTATATATCCTTTTCCATGTAAGGTTTTTCCCATTATTAACATTTTTCATTAGAGTAATACCTTTGTTACAATTATGAAAAGATAATTATTCTATTAACTATAGCCCATATTTACCTTAGGATTCACTCTTTGTGTTGTACAGTTTTATGTTGTGTTTTTTCCCATGGTAATTTATGTACAACCCCAAATTTCCCATTCTACCTATTTTCAAATATACAATTCAGCAGTGTTTTATTATATTCACAAAGTTGTGCCTCCATCACCATAATCCATTGCCAAAACTTTTCCATCTTGGGAAACAGAAACCCCATATCAATTGAGCATTATCCCCTGTTCCCCATCCCCACCCAGCCCCTGGTACCTTATCTTATCTTATCTGAGAGAAATATGAATTCTAGTTTCTGACTTTTTTGAATTTGCATATTCTGCTTATTTCATATAAAGCAAGATCATACAATATTTGCCTTTTTGTGTCTGACTTATTTTACTCAACATAATGTCTTCGGGGTTTATCCATGTTTCCACATGCATCAAAACTTCATTCTTCTTTAAAGCCAAATATATTCCATTGCATGTATATACACATTTTATTTCTCCATTCATCTGTTGATGGACACTTGCATTGCATCAACCTTTGGGCAACAGCAGTTGTGAATAATGCCTCTGTGAACATCAGTGTGCAAATATCTGTTAGAGTTCCTGCTTTCAATTCTTCTGGATACGTATTAGAAATGTTATTGGTAGGTCCATATGGTAATTCCATACTTTCTGAGGAATCATAAACTATTTTCCACAGTGGCTGCACCATTTTATATTCCCACCAGCAATGAATGAGTGTTCCTATTTCTCCACATCTTCTCCAATACTTGTTATTTTCCATTTTTAAAATAATAGCCATTCTAGTGAAGATGAAATGGTATTTCTCTCACTGTGGTTTTGATATGCAATTCCCTGTTGGCTAATGACATTGAGCATCTTTTAATGTGTTTATTGGCCATTTGTATATCTTTTATGGAGTAATGTCTATTCAAGTCTTTCTCCCATTTTTAAATTGGATTATCTGTCATTTTATTGTTGAGTTGTAGGAGTTTTTATATATTCTGGATATTAAACCCTTATCAGACATCTAGTTTCCAAATACTTTCTCCCTTTCTGTGAGTTGTTTTTTAATTTCTTCATAAAGTCCTTTGATGCACAAAAGTTTTTAATTTTGATGAAGTCCCAATTATCTATTTTTTCTTTTGTTACTCATGCTTTCATTTTAAAGTCAAAGAAACCATTGCCTAAAACAAGGTCCGGAAGCTGTTTCCCAACCTTCTCAAGCACACCATTCAGTGGGGTTAATCACGCTACAGCATTGCAGAGCCTCACTGCTATCAGTTACCGTGTTGAACCCTAAATTAGCCTACCCATAGGCCTTCATGGCAACCAGAGTAACGTAGAAAAGAAAAGTTTCCCACTGTCTCCTAAGTGTCTTATCTGAAAAGCACACCCTCCCCTCCCTTGAACAATCTCACAAGGACAGACAAGCATACAACCTCCCCTCCTTTGAACAATCCTGCAAGGACATCTCAACCCTGCAGCTGTGCCCCAGGCTATCAGGGCATTCTGTGCAAACTTAGCTAACTGCCAAAATCCGCTTCTGTTTATCCCGCTTGCTTGCAAACTGCGACAGCAACCCCCTATAAAAAGGAGCCATTTTAAAACCTGGGTGCTGCAGTTCTCTCCTGCATGAGAGGTGCTGCAGACGCCCGCGGGCTTAGCTCAATAAACTTCATAAAAGTGGTTAAAGTCTGAGTGTGGTCGTGTGGTCGATCTCCTGGGTTATAACAACCGTAATTGTCCCTTCACCCCAAACAGAAACCCCACATTCGTTTTGCCACTGCCCTCCACTGCTAGTAACCTGTATACCACTTTCTGTCCCTATGAGTTTGTACATTCTCTGATACATTCAAAATTGTGGTAATCATGGGGTTTAAATTTAACATCCAAATTTTTAACCATCTGTATTAGTCAGCCAAAGGGGTGCTAATGTGAAATACCAAAAATGGGTTGGTCTTTATAAAGGGTATTTATTTGGGGTAGAAGTCCACAGATAACAGGCCATAAAGCGTTAAGTTTCTTCTCTCGCCAAAGTCAATTGCCACATGTTGGAGCAAGACAGCTGCCAACGTTCGCCAGGGTTCAGGCTTCTTGGGTTCCTCTCTTCCCGGGGCTGCGTTTTCTTGGTTCCACCCTCATCAAGGGCTTAACTCTTCCGGTTCCTCCACAAGGTCAGCTGTAGACTATCAGGTGAACGGCTCACTTCTCTTCTTCTGGGGCCTTTTCTCTAACATCAAAACTGCTTCTCAAAAACTGCTTCAACTCTGTTCTTGCCATGCCTCTTATATTTGATTCCCCACCCACCAAGGGGTGGGGCTCAATGCCCTACTTACGTGGCCCAGTCAATGCCCCAATCATAATTCAGTCATGCCCAGATTAACAGATCAGTTTACAAGCATGATCCAATTATATTTTTGGAATTCATCTTATTTGCTTTGATAACAACTTCACAACTTCAATAGCATACCTAAAGTATGTACCAGTACCCCTCTGTCCCTTCACCTTTATGTAGTTCTCACAAATTAATTACTTAAACATTATGAGTCCAAAACCATTGATTTATCATTACATTTTATGCATTTACCTCTTAGATCCTGTAGGAAGTAAAAAGTGGAGTTACAAATACAAAATACAACAGTACTGGTGGATACACACACACACACACACATTTTTTTAAGGAGGTATGGGGGATTGAACTCAGGACCTTGTATGTGGGGTGGGAGGTGGGCGCTCAACCACCAAGCCACATCTGTGCCCTTGGTATTTATATTTACCCATGTCATTATCTTTACTGGAAATCTTTATTTCTTCATGTGGCTTCAGTCAATTGTCTAGTGTCTTTCCTTTCAACAAGCAGAACTCCCTTTAGCATCTCTTGTAGGGTAATAAAGTCCTTCACCTTTTTTTTTTTTTTTTAATCTGGGAAGGTCTTAATACCTCCCTCATTTTTGAAAGACAGTTTTGTGGGATAAAGAATTCTTGGTTGGCGATTTTTTGCTTTCAGCACTTGAAATATGTCTTCCCACTGCCTTCTTATCTCCATGGTTTCCCATGAGAAATTAGCACTTAATCTTTTTTTTTTTAAAGATTTATTTTTATTTGTTTATTTCTCCCCACCCCCTCATTGTTTCACACTTGCTGTGTCTGTTTGTCTTCCTTGTTTCTTTAGGAGGTACCGGGAACCAAACCCAGGACCTCCACTGTGAGAGGGAGGCATATAATTGCTTGAGCCACCTCTGTTCCCTGCTTTGTTGTGTCTCTTGTTATATTTTTCTCCTTGTGTCTCTTGCTGCATCATCTTGTTGAGTCAGTTTGCCATGCCTGCCTGTCACGCCAGCTCACTGTCTTCTTTAGGAGGCACCTGGAACCAAACCAGGGACCTCCCATGTAGTAGTCGGGAACCCAACCACTTGAGCCACATCCGCTTCCCCAGCACTTAATCTTACTAAGGCTCCCTTGTTGACATGTTGCTTCTCTCTTGTAGTGTCTCTTGTAGCTTTCAGAATTCTCTTCATCTTTGGCATTGGAACGTTTGAGTATGACATGATGTGGTATGGGTCTGTTTGGATTTATACTGTTTGGAGTTTGCTGAGCGTCTAGGATGTGTGTATTCATATCTTTTGCTAAATTTGGGACTTTTCAGCCATTATTTCTTTGAATGTTTTCCCCTCCCCTTTCCCTTTCTTCTCCTTCCTGGGATTTCCACAATGCATGCATTGGTATGTTTGATGGTGCCCCACAGGTTCCTCATGCTCTGTTCACTTTCCTTCATTCTTTCCTCTTTCTGCTCCTCAGACTGGATGATTTCAATTGCCTTATCTTTGAGTTCTCTGATTCTTTCTTCTGCCAGCTCCAATCTGGTATTAAACCCTTCTAGGGAATTTTAAAATTTTTGTTACTGTAGACTTCAGTTCTGTTTGGCTCCTTTTCATAATTTCCATCTCTCTGTTGATATTCTCTTTGTGTTCATCTTTATTTTCTCGATTTCCTTTGGTACTTTGTCCCTGTTTCCTTTAGCTCTGTGAGCATATATAGGATCATTTTTTAAAAGTCTCTGTCTGGAATGTCCCAGGTCTGGCCCTCCTCACTGATGGTTTCTAATGCTTTCATCTTTTTTGCCTGGGTCATCACTTCCTGTTTCTTTGTATGTTTCGTAATCTTTTGTAGAAACCTAGGCTTTTTGATGTTTTAGTGTGTTATTGCTGGATCTTAGACTTTATGGCAGCTATTCCTTAAGCTTGTATCCAGCTAAAAGTTTGGCAATTTTGTTAATCTTTTTAAATAACCAGGTTTTGGTTTTGTTGCTTTTCTCTATTCTTTCATTTATTTCTGCTTTAGTCTTTATTATTTCCTTCCTCCTGCTTGCTTTGGGCTTAGTTTGCTCTTTTTTCTAGTTTCTGAAGGCAAAAGGTTAGGTTATTGATTTGAAATTTTTTTCTTTTATAATGTAGGCATTTACACTGCAAATTTCTAAACACTGTTTTCATTGCATCCAATAAGTTTTGGTGTATTATGTTTTCATTTTCATTAATCTTAAAGTATTTATTTTCTAACTTCATTTGTGATTTTTTCCTTGACCCATTAGTTATTTAGGGGTTGTGGTGCTTCCCAAATGTTTTCTGGTTTTCGTTTCTAATTTAATTCCATTTTCGTTAGAGAACACACTTTGCATGCTTTCCAACCTTTTAAATTTATTGAGGTTTGTTTTCCAGCTTAACATATAGTCTCTCCTACAGAATGTTCTATGTGTCCTTGAGAAGAATGTACATTCTGCTGTTGTTGGGTGAAATTTGTAGATGTCCACTAGGTCTGATTTTTATATATGAGGAAAATGAGATCCAAATGGGATTAATGGGTTATCCAGCATCACATATCTGACTCGCCACAGAGGTAGAGCTGTTAGGGTGAATCATATGAAACTTTAATTCTTGAAGATCATAAACTGTTGAATATCAGTGATTTCTTATAATTCGGCTTCATAGAACCTACATCTCCTGCCTTTCAGTCCATTTTTCTTATCACTGCACTAGAATGCTCTAATAGGAAACGATAGACTATGCTGTGTAACACATAGATCCTGAACTATCTGTGACTTAACACAGAACTATCTGTGACTTAACACAATGAATATTTACTTTTTGCTCATGTCATTTTATATAGGTCATGCAACACTGCTCCAAGTGGTGGCTCAGGGATCACAGCTGCTTCCCTTTTGTTTGTCTGCCTTCTAAAATACATGGCACAGGAGAGTGGGTATAGCTCATTGGTTTGAGTGTCTGCTTCCTATGTATGAGGTCACAGGTTCAATTCCCAGTACCTCTGAAAACAAACAAACAAAACATGACACAACTTCAATGAAAGGAAACTGCAGGATCACCCAGCATGTTCTTAAGAGGCAGCAGAATCTGGTACATTTTTCTCTTATCATTAAGAATTTGGGTTTCTTTTAGAACAGCAGTCCTCAAACTTTTTGGTCTGAGGGCCATTTATACCCTTAAAAATTCCTGAAGATCTCAAAAAACTTTTGTTAATGTGAATTATGTCTATCTATACTTTTACTATTAGAAATTAAAGCAGAAATTTGAAACAATATTTATTAATTCATTAAAATAATAATATAAATAACAAATTTTAAGGAAAACAACTATATTTTTCCAAAGTAGAAAATGTAGCATTATTTATTGTTCCAAATTTATTGGGTTGGATTTTAAATTTGGGTCCAGGTGAAGGTCAGTTGCAGCACAATGGGAAACTGAGGCCTTAATGCATAAGAAAAGATGGTGTGTTACTCACAGGTCCCCGGGGGGGGGGCATGAAGGGTCCACAGGAAGTGCCATCAGCTCGGGGGACTCCACCAGCAGGTGGGGAGCACACAAGCAGAGCCAGAGGAACCCCTGGGCTTATGCCTTTATAGTGCTCCAGAGGTGAAGGTTAGTAGATTTCCCGAAACGGCAGGAATTGCTTAGTTTAAAGCAATTGGGCATGGAAAGGGAAAGGGATGGGGGTCAGCAGGTGGGGCAGTGGGGATGGCGAGGTTATCATTTGGGACCAACCGTGGGTTCTGGTTGAGGTGTGTGGGTAGTGGTTGCAGATGTGGGTTAAGACTCTGGGGAAATTTCGGCGCCAGGGCAGGAAAGCTGCTTAATAACTAGGCCAAAGGTCAATGTTGAGGCAAGGGCTTAGCCAAAGTAAGATGGATGCCAAGGCAGCACACGAAAAATGTTGGCAGTAATAACAATTGTCTTTTTGCACATCTCTTTAATGTCTGGTTCAGTAGAGGATACTTGGATTTTTGTTTCTGCATTCATTATGTTGCAATGTTATTTTGGTTGAAGAATATGAAGAAAATCCTTCATCACACAAGTAGAAAGAAGAAGCATTTTAATAACCTTCTCAGATAGTTGTGGGTATTTTTCTTTGATAGTACACCCAAACTCAGCACGTGGTAGTTTCTTAAAGGTTAGTAGAAGGTGAGATTTCACACTCTGTGACATTAAAACTCACTGGTCTAACTTGCACTTTGAATGGATCTTTTTCACATGCATGATCTTGTAACAGAGCCGTTAGTTATTTGGAACATTTTGGTTTACTGAGCTATGCAGCTCTTCCAAATATTGACCCATTTCATTATACCACATTAAAAACATCATGGTTGTTAGCCTCACCACTGATCTCATTTAAAAAAATCTCTAAATATTGGGCTGCTGTCAAACTCACAGTGGTGGATACCGGTTTTCCAAAGTGCAAGTCTTCACGTGAAAGCCTGAATTTTTCAAATTTTATCATTGGCAACAAATACTATCAGTTTTCCTTGAAGTGACAGGCTCATTTCTTTCATTTCCGAGAAAATGTCTGCCAAGTATCCAAGTCTGAGTTACCCAGTTTGTCTTTCAGCTGTTCTTTCAATGAAAAACGGGGGTCTATTTTTGCAACACAAACCACTCCCCAAGCACGTCACGTGGAGACACCGTCATACGTGTGCAGCAGAAGTGCTTGGTGGGCTCTCCCACTTGGTCACACAGCACGGTGCTTCCTGGAGGACACTCTTCTGTTTTTACTTTAAGTGCTAGGTGGGGAAGAATGCAGTGACAGCTAGTACAGTTCTGTTCCCCCACCTGGATTCATGCCAAGCAACATTACTTTTGCACCATCAGAGCAAATGTCTACACAGTGAAAACAACATCTTAGTATGTTTCAAATTAGTTAGGGTGGATTTTAAATTTGGGTCCGGGTGGAGGTCAGGTGTGACACAATTGGATAGCCAGGCCATAATGCGTCAGGTCCCGGGGGGTGGGGATGGGGTCCACGAGGGGCCGAAGCTTTATCATCTTGGGTGGTTCCTCCTGCAGGTGGGGAGCACCCCAGCAGAGCGAGAAGGACCCTGGTCTTGTGCCTTTGTGGTCCAGGGTGGAAGTTAGTAGATTTCCTGCAGGAGTCAGGGATTGGTTAAAGCAAATGCGCATGTAAGGGAGAGGGACTGGGGGTCGAGGGGGTGGGGATGGGGAGTTTATCATTTGGGATCTACCCTGGGTTTGGGGTGAGGTGTGTGGGTGGTAGATTGGGTTCTGGGGGAGTTTCTGTCCCAGGGCTAGAAAAACGCTTAATACCTAGGCCAAAAGTTAGCGTTGAGGCAAGTGGCTGAGCCAAAGCAAAATGGATGCCCAGGCAGCACGCACACAAAATGTGATAGTCACAACACTAAATTATTACAAAAACAGTTCCGACGTTGCAGATCTCCCAGAATGATGTTGGGGGTCTCCAGGGGTCCACAGAGCACACTTTGAAAACAACTGTTGTAGAAAAATATTTCCCTGTTATGAGACTAAATACGAATACTTTCCTGGAGGTTCATTTATAGAAACAACAAGAAAAGAAACGAGAATGAGTTTGTAAAACTCCAAGAAATATAGTTACCTTAGCCGCCAATGTGTAAATCTCTAGAAAAATGTTATCTTTGAATATTTTGAAGAGCATCTTAGAATGATGGCAATAGTTCATGTTTATTGCAGTGTTTACTACTGGGCAAGAACTTTGTACTTGAAATGCATTATCTCCATTATTCTTTAGGACTAAACTCTGAGGTAAATACAACATCCCCATTTTATAAATGAGGAAACTGGGAGCAGAGACAGATGAAAGAAGTTGACAAGGTCATAAGCTATCGGTGGGGGAATAAGGATTTGAACCCAGGGGGTCTTGCTCCAGAGTTTTCATTAAGCCCTGCATTGTAGTCTGTCACATCCTAGCTCCAAATCTACTTATTGCGTTTCTCCCACATATGTGTCCAGTCAAATTCACAAGGAGAAAAGGTATGCCTCCAGTCAAGCGCTGTGGCTCTTCAGAGAAGAACTCACTGAACACCTTGCAAGTGCCTGACCAAAAGACTGAGCGCCCCGCCTGCCATCTTTAAGCCCCGATGAAAAACAATCACGTAAACAGCGAAATTCTCAGTGAATCCCTCAATATTATATTTAATTCATTACGAGGGACCCAACAGAGAAGATAAAAGAAGGTTGGTTCCTTGAAAGTTTAAGGAAATATTGTGGGCCTGGGTGTGTGTGCGCCATACATGCCTATAGACGCAGATATGCCTATGGATACCCCCCCACGTGTCTACTTTATGCGCTTGTGAAGTGGACGTGATGTCCTTACAGCTCAACATGGCAGGTCAGCTCACAACCGAACTCTTGGGCTTCTTCAGGGCAACAAAGCCCCCAGTGCCCTTGGGGCTGGCTCTGGAATCCTCACACCTTAGCCGTCGCGGAGGTCAAGCCGGGGTCAGGCGTTCATCGGCTGTCCCTTGTTCAGCAGCTGCCCGGTGACAGCTAAGGTACCGTCCTGAGCCCGCCGGCCGAGGGGGCTCCTGAAGGACGGACGGGCCGTTCACGCGGGGGGTGGCTTACTGCAAAGTGCCGGGAGGTATCCCAAACGCCCGCGGCCATCGCGCTGCCTTTTTCCAAGTTGGGGGTTTTGTTTTCTTTCTCAAACACCACACCTGTTTTCTGCAGGGATTTGGTTTGGCCGAGCATCTTCCCGTAATTTCCTGGGAGGTAATTAGTTTTCCAGGTGGGGAGGACGCGGGGCACCAGCGGTGGGTTTAGGACTGCGCGGCGGCCCGCGCTCCCAGGCCCGGGGGCCCGG
>JAKSZT010054030.1:66073404-66090553 GCA_026826555.1 Tolypeutes matacus
GCGCGCCGCGTTTCCTCCTTCCGGCCGCCGCCGCCACATCCCCGGAGCCGGCCGCGGCAGGAGGCAGCCAGGGGGCCTCCGGGGCGGGGCGGCCTCCCCGGACCCCGCGCCTCGCCGCCAGGCCCAGCGAGGCCCCCGCGCGCGCCGCCCCGGAGGGCAGGGAGGAGCCCGCGGCCGGGCAGCTGCGGCCGCCGCGCGGTGAGCTGCGGGCCCGGGCCCGGGGGGTTGCGCTGAGCCCCCGCCCCGGGCAGGCGAGCGGTCCCGGAGGCTGCGGGGCTGGCGGCCGGCGGGGGAGCGGCTTCCCGGCGTTAGCTGCAGCGCGGCGGCGGCGCCCCTGCTGCGGGAGGCTGAGGTACTCGGGGTTCGAGAATTTACTTCTTTCACCCTTGGCCGCGCATTTCCATTTGTAATTGGGGCGGAAAAGGACCGAAAACGCGCCCCGGGGCTCTTCGGGGGCGAAGGGACGTGCGAGCTCCCCTGCGCGCACAGCAGGGCGGCCGAGGGCCCGGGGCCCGGGCTGGCAGGGAGGAGGCCCCGCAGGACTTGGAGGCCGAGGCGGAAACGGGGCGCGCTTGGGGCCGGGGGCCGGGCCAGGTTTTCCCGACGCGGTCACTTCTGTCTTCCACGCCTGCTGGCGGCGGCAAGAAAGCGGGCCAGCCAGCTCGTGGGCAGCCGGGCGGGAGGACTGTCGAAAAGGGTGTTTGTGCCCCAGCTCTGTGGCCTTGGGCCGTGAGGAGCTGGGGGTCGGGTTTGTCAGCCCTGAATGCCGACATGAGAAGTGTCTCAGATTTGCCTCAAGGAAAATGAGGCAGCTCAGGATAGCTCCGGATTGGTGAAGAGGGACTGCTGCTGAGCGTCAGCACCCACCTCTGCACTCTGTGCAGTGAGCGATTACAATCGAGAGGCAGAGAGACACAGAGGTACACGCTTGGCCCCAAATTAATGTCAAGATGGACAGAAAAATCTTTCCACCTTTGCTCTTGGCCCTGAAGAGTCGAGTCTGAGACGAACCCCAGCGAAAGTCTTTCCTTTCTGGAAATGAAACCACAGCACTGAACAAAGAGAAATGAAAGAACTAGTGAATATCTTGGGCAATTTGCTGTTAAATTCAGAACATTTTTCCATTGCTGGAGGAAGTTACACAAGAAAAAGGTGGGAGTGAGTTGAACGCAGGACCTTTCAGATTGCAGAGAGCAAGAAGTCTGTTCTCTCCTGTTCTAGGTCTGGAACAATCTGGCTCTGAGTCCCTACAGCTTAAACTTTCAATCTGATAATTGCGAAATGTGCAGAGCTGAGACGAAGATGCTTCTGTGGGTTTTTCTGGTAGGGGAAGCTCGGTCAGACCCCCACAGGCCTCCAAGGCAGCCCGGGCTCACTGTCTTGAATGTTGTGTGTTAGTTTTGCCAGTAGCTCTGTTAACTCTGCAATTGCTCTAATTCCACCGAGGATGGCTTGTTTCCACTTAGTCATGCCTTAGGTGACAGTTGACTAGAATTTGCCAGGTGCTAAGGATTGAATGCAGGCATACAAAACCCAGAGACCATCGTGCTTTGGAAGAATTGCTAATTTTATACTGGAGTCCTTTACTCACTATCAAATGTGTAAAACAGATATGATTGGATTATTTTTCTTACAAAAAAAATTTTTTTTTTCATAATAAGTTACATGGAAGTCTTTCAAACAGCTCTTTTGATACACTTAGAATATTCATTCACCAGGAAATCCAAATATAATCCACCCCTCTAAAAGACCTGTTGTGTAAAATATGCTCGAATAATCAATGTGATTAAGTATTTTCAAATTATAAGCCAAGTTGTGTTAAATAGGTTGATCTTAAAACTTTTAATGGTTATTTTTTAAATTATCCTATATAGTGAGTGACAAGAGGAACCAAGAACTTCAGGTGGGGCAAATACTTCAAGAAGGACCTGTGAACCCCCAGGCCTGGGGAAGGTATGTGAAGGAGACTGAGCTCACCCGTTGTTTGCGTTCCTCGTCCTTTGATTTTCATACTGTTGCCTTTTCTGCTCTTATGCAGATTTTAGGAAACTTAAACTCTGGAGGAGGAGTCTATGCACGGATATCTAGAAATGTTTCCTTAACAGGGGAAGCCTTTCGGGCTGAGGTGGAGATGGAGTGACTTTGGACTTGCTGACTACCAAGAGCCGGCACACTCCATACAGGTGTTTGCTATTCATTATGATGCCCGAGACTCTTCACCTGAGCTGCGCTCCCCAGCTGGATAGTGAGCAGTGTCTTTCAATCTGGTAACTGACATACAGTGTTCTAGAAGGGTGAATTGTGATGGCAGAGCAGACAAAGAAAGTTTCTGAATTTAGATCAAGAGATTCTTGCTACGAATATAAAAATCTGTGACCATATCAGAACTTTATGTAACATGTTACTGAACTTGTTCGTGAATCATTTTATTGTTTAGGGAATACATGTGCAAAGTTCAAAATCAAAAGGTATGGAAGGGTGGGTGGTGAAATGTCCCCTGGGACCCCAGCCATCTGCTTGCCCTTCTTGCTGGTAACCGTTGCAGGTCCTTGTGTATTATTACCAGGGCTTTTCCATGAAGTTTCCTCTGGCACGTGGGCATATTTTGAAAGTATGGTAAAACTAAAACTCGAACACTGGAGACGCGATCCTCTCCCCAGTGTGTGTGCTGGGAGTGGAGGAGTTTCCATGGGGGGGGGGTGAAGAGCCATTGACAGGGGCCCAGGTTGAGGAAGGCTGGTGACTTTCTGACTTGGAAGGAAGGGTCACCTTCCACCCAGGTGGGGGGGTGGGGGACAGTTAGTGAAAACTCAGGGGTGGAGTCGAAATCTCAGAGAAGAATTTCTAGGGGAATGTTTACAAATTACTGACTGTGTCCGAGTGTATTTGGTTGGGACAAGGCCATGTTACCAAAAGATTATCCTGGAGAAGAGATGGTTTTTTAACTGGCCTGCCGGTAGGCACACACAACAAAGTTTGCATCCGGTGTCTCCTCCCAGCCCCACTCGTTCCCCGACCCATGCAGCCCTCTGCCACCAGGAATGAGCCGCCGCATCTTCCCCCATTCTGCCTTGTTGCTGGCTGACCTTGCCTCCTCTTCTAGATGCTTTCCCTCCTGCTCACTCTGCACGAGGCACCCTGGTCTGCTGCTTTCGAGAGTAAGCTCTTGGCCCAGGTGCCTGCCTGTTTTGCTCTCTCTCTCTGTTCGGCCTTTTCTCAGTGTCATCCCCTCCCAGAGGTCCTGGCCTCTGTCCCCTTACCTAACTACTTTATTATTGATCATAACACTTAGCAGCTGGGGTGATTGTAGACCTTCATCACTATTTGTTTCTGGCCTGTCTGCCTCTGTTGGAGTGAAGCACCGAGAGAGCAAGCGTGTGGCCGTATCCCCGGGGCCTGCAGCACCCCTGGCTCAGAGTAGGGGCTTGGTAAATATTTGCTGAGTGCATGAGTGACATTTGGAAAAAGCTGTTTTAAACAGAGTTAAATGGACTCGGCAGGAGACCAAAACGAATTTACAAGCATCTTCTTCGAAAATGCAGAGGAAGGAGACATCACATCAAGAGAAGCTAATAGTACCATTCCTGGTGTTAGTCACTAAAACCATGGAATATGTGGGCTGTCTCTCATTTTAGAGATGTTTTATGATGCGGGTTTCTTCTAGGTTCAGTCATGTTCTTGCTTCCCTGACGCTGATTTCCCCATGCAGTCTTGAGCTCAGTAACCACGAGTTCTGCCTGGTTTTCAAAGAGCCACACCCTAAGGCTTGGTTTCAGATCCTGACATCTTGACACGTCATGAAAATAGGAACCCTCTGAAGTCGGATATGCCTGTGCCGGGGGCTCGGCTGGGCTGCTGTGTTCCGGGCATCCCACCAGGACCAGAGGGGGCTGTGAGCACACTCAGGCTTGCTGGTGAGCCGGAAGAGGCACGTGGGGAGCTGTCTTGGCTCCTTGAACAAAAGGGAGTTAATTACAGGACGTGTTGGGCTTTTCAAAGGCCATTTGTCACCTGGCTGCAGGGAGCACGGGGGCCTTAGCAGAGCCAGGGAGAAAGGACTGTTTGTCCACATCAGGCTTCCAGTCCTCCTGCAGGCAGAAATAGGGAGCCTTGATGGTGTCCTCTCTGGACAGGAGGCAACCCCAACATGTAGAAAATGGGGTGAGCCTAGAGAAGTGGGGCCCAGTGAATTTGGAATGCCTTTTTTTTTTTTTTTTTAAACAAATGGGGCAAACTATAAATTATCATTGATTCCCACCCCTGGGTCAGAATCTAATTCTGCAAAGAGAGTTGAATGGGGCCTGTGGTGGGCCTTCTTAGATTCTAATGAATAAACAGCCCCTTTAAGCTGTTTAATCAGAACACCTGTAACTGTCTTGTTAGCCTCTAGTTGACCAGATGTCCTTTCGCTGCTAATTTTCCTTCCTAAAATGAGAGGAGCCATTCTTTGGGGAGAATGGCTTTTATCCTAGAATGCCTGGAATCTGCATTTTAACAAGATACCCAGGAGATTTTGTGGGGGCATAAAAATTTGAGAAGAGGTAGGGATAGGGAGGCCCTGGACCTGAATTACCGGTCCTGGCTACTCCTTGGAATTCTCTGCAGAGCTTTTGAAAGATGCCCAGAGATTTGTTTCATTGGCTCGGGGGTTTCTGGGCCCCGGGTCATTGATCGTGGTTTAAAGGCTCCTCAGGTGATTTTCTCCTGCATCGCTGGGACTGGGAACCACTGCCCTGGACAGAAAGCCCAGCCTCGGCAGGTGGGCGTCCTGATTCAGAGTGCGAGCTCAGAGCAGGTCTTACGGGCCTCGCTAGTTGGCTGGCCGATTTTTAAACGATAGGTGATCTGGTAACCATTGTCACAGTACCTAATGAGAACCCTTGCTCCTCAGGGTATGAAAATGACCTTGAGATCCGGGTCTTGCTGACAGCAGGCTGTTCTTTACGTTTTGACTCTACTGCCAGAGAAATAGTTTCACACTAATGGGATCAGGGTACAGCCCCCCTCCTCATTTCAAATCCCTTGGTGGCTCCTCATTTCAAACCCCAGTGCCCTTTCGGTAAAGACTAGCCCCCTAAGCGGCTCTGAGAGGCCCTGTGTGGTCTGGCCTGCCCCCACCCCCCCTTCCTTCAGTCACCCAGGGCCCCAGCTGCCTCGGCCCAGGCAGAGCCGCCCCGGGTGCTGTACCCCGGGCTCCACTCCTCCCCTGTTAACTGGGCTTTCCCCACCTGTCTTCCTTGTCTCCCTCTGCCATGGGGCCCTCCCCCTACACCACTTTTCAGACCGACTCGTGGGGGTCTCCACTTGACTGCAAGCACTGACAGGATGAGAACTTTGTGGGCCTGTGAGGGTGCATTTGGTTTGGGGCTCACCTGTTTTGTATTCCTGGCTCCTATTTTGTTGGGTGGATGAATTACATCTTTTCATGGTGAACGTAAGTCGCCATTGGTAGGTTATTTTGTACCTAAAATCATATGCTAACCTAAACCTCATGTTTGTGGGTCATAAGTTGTAAATGTTATGGATACTGGACCTGAGGGGAGTGGACATCTCGAGAGGGTACCAGGTGTTTAGTCTCACCGGTTCTGGTTGGCTTGTACAGCATGCGCCTTGGAGAAGTCACGGTTTATCCAAACTTTTAGCCAGGAGACCTGGACAGCTTTTCCCTTTGAGTCTGCATGTCATTTGTGAGTTCTCATCTTAGACTATAGGAGGAAAGTTTGCTCTTAATTGTGCATCCTTCCACTCGGGGCTTCCCACCCAGCACATGCACCTCTAGAAAGCACCCTCACGTCGAGTAACGTGTCCCTGCAGGCCTTGGGTACACGTGCTGCGTTTGCCAGGCCGCCATGACCGATGCCACGTACAGGCCAGGCTTAACAACAGGAATGTATGGGCTCGTGGGTTTTTTTTTTTTTTTTTTTTTTGAGGCTAGAAGTCACACAAAGTCAGGGTATTATTGGCAAGACTTGCTTTCTCCCCGAGTCTGCAGGGGTCAGGTGCTGGCTTGCTGCGACCTGGCTCGTTGACTGGCTGCTCTGCCTCCCGACACGTGGTGCTCTCTCTCCTGGAGCCTGCTCTTAGCTTCTGCTGGCTTCTCCCTGTGGCTTCTTTTTTAAGGCCTCCAGTGATGTGCATTAAGACCCGCTCTGGTTCAGCTGGCCACGCACACTTTAACGAAAAATTCTGTCTTCAGAGGGTCCTATGAACATCGGGTTCACACCCACAGGGACCAGCTCAGGGTCAAGAGCATGGTTTGTTGGGGGTACAGAATTTAGCCTTCTCCATCTGCCCAGTTTTTACCTGGGCAGGGACCACAACCTCCCTAAAGGCCCTCCTGCTGCTGCTGTGAAAGGAGTTGGGTTTTAGGTAGTGAAAGTGCAATGCTCCAGGTGAGAGGCGTCTCTGGGGAGGGAGGGGAGGAGCTCATGCAGGAGCATGGAGGGGCTCCAACCACATCTGTACACTTTTATTTCCTTAAAAGCAAAAACAAAACCAAGCAAGCATGGCAGAACAATAGAGCTATTTAAACATACCTTTATTATATTAGTCTGTGTGCTTTTCTTTGTTTCAAATATTTAATCATGTTTAAAAACTTAAGAACTCACTAGTGGACACAGATGTGTATTTACTGAATATTCAGATATTCATTGACTTTGTCAGTTCGCCACAGTTTTTTTTTTTTTTCCTGGCTAGGGAAGTATTTACCATCCTTTTCCACACTTCGCAAAAAGGTGGGGACGCTGCAGTTGGTAGTAGTGAGGTAGAAAACATTGAACAGCCTTAAAAAAAAATAAAAAAGGTTACATATATGTACACGTAAGTGACATTTTATTTTTCTTACAAAAAAAATACATGCTCATTGCAAAATATTTAAAAAATACAAAATTGTATAAAGAAACAACCCCCCATCCTCTTGACATTTTTCTGTGCGTCTCATATATGTGTTTGCATGAGTGTACACTCATAAGCGTAGGGCTTTTTTTTTTTTTTTTTTTTTAACAAATAGGATCATACAGTTCTGCATCTTGACTTTTTGGTTGACTGCTTTATCTTGACGCTTTGGATCTATGTAGGTGGATTCCCTTTCGGTATAGAATTTTACTTAAACTTAAAATTTTTTGGACTCTAGCATGATTTTTTAACACCCAGTTGGTATTTTTAAGTTGTTTGTCTCTTCAAGGGCATTTAAGTGCTGTGGCTCATGAAATAAAAATTTCTTGTTAAATAATACTGAATCCCTAGTAGCTTTTGGTTATTTTCTAGTATCTCAGTTATGGATATTAAATATGTAATAATTGTCATGTGGAGATCAGAAGTATTTTGAAGTTGAAAGGGGGCCTCACACTTTAAAAAAGTTAAGCTCTCAGATAGTTGGACAAGGTGCTTTTTAAAGAGCTGCCCAGCCTTTAGAGGTTTTCATAATAAATTTCTTCATTGACTTCAGCAAACAATCACTGTGGACCGCCGTGTCCCAGGCACTGTTCCCGCCCTTGAGGAATGAGCTCAGGTCCTCCGAGGGTAGTGGACAGTAAACCTGCAGACTCCTGCACGCTGTGGTGGGTGCAGCGGAGGAAGTGACACGGGGGTGACGCTCAGCAGAGCGCCGTGCCCACGCCACTGTTGGGGGCGGCCCGGGGGTCCTGCGCACAGGCCTTGTGGGGGGTCTGCAGCCGGATGCTGGGGAGGACACCGGGGTCTCACTGGCTGGCATGAACCCAGTCTGAGAGGCCACGCTCAAGACACTGGCAACGGCGTGCAACTTAGCACTCTTCAAGAGACCGATTTTGGCAGTGATAGGGTTTGCCCCCCTTGGTGTCACCGCATGCTCTGGGCCGCCATCCCTGCCTGGTCCAGTGGCAGAGATGCAGCAGGTGGGCTGTGAAGTGGGTGGGAGGGAGCTGGGAGCCTCCCGACTCCCCTCCTGCTCCCAGTCCTACCTCCCACCTGAAAATACCATTCTCGTTGGATGCTAGATGGTGAGCTGTGTGGTTGTAGGGAGGTGATTGGCAGACGTCCTCTCCTTGCAGCCTCACTCGGCCCAAGTGGGTCTGCAGTGGCTGCTGTTATCCTCAGCTGGAGAACGTGCAGAGAGCTGTCCAGTCACTAGCACTCGGCCGTGGGGGTGGAGAGAAAGTGGACCCGCTTCTCCCCTGCCCTGCCTCCTGGCTGGAGATGAAAATCCGCCTTAGGAAGGCAGATAGGGCTTCAAAATGGCACAGGTCTCACCTTTCACAACCCAGATGGAGAACTCCCACCCGCAAGGCCACTGGCCTCCTGGAGGGCAGATGGCGGGACCTTCATTTTCTGGTGAGGCTTTTAGCATTATCTTCCTACTTTATCTGGGGCCTGGTGGACGCTCTCAAATTACACCCCACCCCCCAGAAGACTAGCTCCATTTGGGGAGATTAGGCCTTAAGCCTCAAAAGCCTCCCAGGAACCAGCCCCAGAGCACCCTTGTGGGCTGCAGGCCAGGGGTGGCTTTGGGTGCCCCGGGGGTCGGGTTGGCAGAGAAGACGGGAAGGAAGCTTATGTTCGAATTTCAGACAAGTAAGTTTAGTGTGTGTCCCCTGCAATAATCGGGACACACACTAAAAATATTTATTGTTCATCTGAAATCCAAACTTCACTGGGTGTCCTGTATCTCTATTTGTTGAACTTGGCAACCCCACTTGGAGGCCCCAGATGACACCCTGGGCTTACTGTGTAAGGGTGACAGGGCAGCTCGTGGGCCACAGGTGCCTTCAGGGGTAGACTGGGTAACTGCTGGGGGGGTTGTAGAGGGAATGGGCCTGAGGTGGCTGGTTCCAGTGAGATTCAGGAAACGAATGTTGTTGAAACGAGGAGCGTCCTCCCCGAGCTCCATGACATCCAGACCCCAGAAGCTCGCTCTGAAATCATTTGCGGTCAGATGCCCAGGAGCCATGGGTGGCCTCAGCAGGTGGAAACAATCCCGGGCAGCGTGGTCTCTGAATGCTTGGGATCGGCGTGAAGAAGCCCTGTGTTAAAAGGTGAAATGAAACATTGTTTTGTTGTTCTTGCCAAGAGTCAATTGAGACTTCTCGGTTCTTTGTGTGTCCTGCAGCGGAGCGAGGCTTCTGCGACGTGCCGAGGACTGGAAGTGCCCTGCGTCCCCCGGGTGCGAGTGATGGCATGAGAAACGCCCTCCACAGGCCTTCGCAGGTGCGTGCAGGGAGGCGGAGGCTGCCAGTGCTGCTTTCTTTACTTTTTTATTTATTTCATTCTCTAGGTGTGACTGACTGTACCTGGTCGGCAAGTTGGGATTTTCAGCCCCTTGCCTAAGTGTGGCCTCTGTACTCTGTGACTCACGGACAGCAGACCTCCTGGCCCTGCTTCCAAATTCTGGCATGTGCGGAAAAGTCATTTTGTCAGACTAGGCTAGAAAGGAATCGGAGGCAGCTCAGCAAGAGGAAACCTTAGGTGCCAGAAGCAAGTAGAAGTGACGTTATCTCATCGTTGTTCCCCTCCATTAGGGCATTTGAAATTGGATTTAATTATTAAATTGGCAACTTTAAATTATTAAAAACAAAATGTTAGAGCAAGTCAAAATACCAGTGAATCAATGGAAAAATGTTAAATGTTATCAATATTGTTAACTTGTTATTTAACTGATTTGCCATGTTGTTATCACTCTTTGTTTAACTGGTTTCGCTTGTATTTTCCAGGAAGAACCATTGAATGGCTGGCATTTGACAACATGCACCACCAGTGGCTCCTGCTGGCCGCGTGTTTTTGGGTGGTCTTCATGTTCATGGCGGCTAGCAAGTTCATCGCGCTGACCTTCCGAGACCCAGACGGTGGGTGTGCCTAGGAGGGGGCTTCGGCCCATCCGGGCCTTTGCGGTGCTGCTTAGGGACAGGCACGGGCGATCCCGTCACAGGTCGCGGCACCAAGTCGCCCTGTTACAGAAGAGGGGGTGGTGGGAAGGGACGGAAGGTTCTTCCCGGCGCCTCCGCCGGGGCGCAGAGTGTGCGTGCTTCGTGGGCGGAAGCCAGGGTGCTCCAGAGGAGCAGGGCGTCCCCCGGCAATGCCGGGGCGGCTGGTTTGGGTATCCGCTGGGCCTCGCGTCGTCGTGGCGGTCATGATTGGCTAACCCGTGTACCGCCGATGTGCCGCCCAGCGGCCACGCGTCCGAGGGTCGCCCTCGGTGCAGTTAGGTGCTTAAATGTAGCTGTGTCCCATTGTGTTTAGGGTTTAATTCCCCTTTACTGAACGGAGGCATTCAAATGGGGACAAAACAGACCAGGCCTCAGAAGAGCCGACTTTGGTTCATGCTCTCGTCTTTGTCACCTGAGCCCTGGTGTGTGCTGTATGCAGTGGACGTGTTGCCTGCTCTGACAGCGTGCAAGACTGCCACGAGTACAGCGAGGCGCTTCTAACCTGTAAAAGGCTGGGTTTGTGCAGGAGGTGCGCCGGCCGTGAGCTTGGGCCCTGCGTCGCCGCTGTTTTAAAGTTAGGCTGGAGTGCGCAGGGCGCATGGCGGGTGCTGAACACGGAGCAGGAGCAGTTGTGGGTTGGCCCGACGGCTTCTGCCTGCTCAGAAAGGTGCCTGTGAACGTGAGCAAGCGAATATGGGTGAGCAAGGGTGAGCTTTATCCTGCCGGCACGTTGCGCAGCCTCCTGCTGATGCTGGCCTTTAGAGAGGGACTGAGACGTGCCCTGGCACCGGCAGTTTTCCCGAGTGACTCCTGCACCCCTGGGTGACAGTGGACGGCAGACCCTGCTGTGCCGGGGCCGCCTGCTGCTCCTGACCCCCCTGCTCCTTGCCCTGTCTGCACAGGGACAGCCAGATGGGAAGGCAGAGCCGCAGAGAGGAGAGGAAAGTGGCGACGGTAGCCGCGAGTGGTGGCGCTCGGCTTCACAGCTTCCACTTGGTGTTTGCTTTTAGCACTGGGGCCCCGAATGGCTTTCATCGAGCTCCTGCCCTGCCCTTCAGGAGCAAACCTGGGAGGTTATCACACCTTGGAAGGGTGACATCACACCTACGGGTACCTTGGTGCCGAGAGCACCCCAGAAAACCACGGCTCGCACGGGACCAGGGGCTCATCAGGAGCGAGCCGAGCCGTGTGGGGTGGTGGTTTGCGATGGTCGCAGTCTGACCATTTGGAAGTTCTCCAGTAGCTTCGCACCATTGCGTATTACTGGGTGGGGCCCAGGTATCCACAATTTTCTAAAGCTCTGTAGATGATCCTAATAAGCAGCCAGGGCTGGGAACCACAAATATAGAACATAGCTGGGAAATTGAAAGAAAAATAAGGAGCTGCTGTGAATATGAAATAGATGTTTTACTCTTGGTTCCCTTAAATTTCACCTAAGGAAGGCTGTAAGGAAAGGCATGTCAACCTGAGGTCCGGAGGTTAAGTTATTTATGATATATTGTGTATTAAAGAGGCAGGAGTATATATATATATATTAGAATTCCATCGAAAGTAGTTAAATGTGTGTCCCTTTGAGTTTTAATATTATCTGACAGCATAACCTCGTTCCCCTGTGATGTCAGATAAACAAGGTGTCTTTCTGTTACGATGTGGCAAATTTTCTGCTGAATGTTTTCAGAAAAGTGTAGAAGCGCAAGAGAATTTTGTAAAAGGGAGCAAAAAAGGTAGAAGGATAGAAAGTAAAACCTGTAAAGAAGGTAAGGCTTTAGGATTTTGAACCTGGAGGAAAGCAGCGTTTGAGTCTTTAGGGCTATTCACTAGCCCCCCGGGCCCCTGCCTGAAGGCGAGTGCAAGAGGCACTTCCCGCCCACTGAAGCTTGCCGTGGCTTGGGATGCCCGAGCCGGTGCACGGCTGCTGCCCTTGCCTGCTCGCACCCTGGGCAGACGGGGAGAGCAGCTCCCAGGCGGGCGCCGCGAGAGGCTGCCACGTGCGGTGGCTACGGGGGCCTGGCCCAGCCTGCCGTGACTCGCAGGGTCTCGTCTAACCGTCCCTGAGTACCCGGCTGAGATCACAGAGCTGGTTGTTCGCGGATTGGGTTCTCAGCGGAGGGAACTGGGCTCAGGTCACGGGGTTTCTCGCTAGTCTGGACGATGGAGCCGGGGCGGAGTGGCCAGGAGAAGTTAAACAGTCACTAGGAAGAGTCGTGAGCTTTGGGCGGTTTAGGCGTGCCCTCCTGGGGCGAGGCAATTTCAGGGGCTTTGTCCCCATCCCCCAGGCACATGGTGTGGTGAGCGCGTCTACCAGGCCTCCTGGACCCTCCTCTGTCGGAGGAGACGGTTAACACGTGGGGGGGTCCCCTCGCATGTTGGGGTTTATTGCACTCCCCGTGTTTCTGCTTTGGACCAAGTCCGTTTTGAAGTGCCGCGTGCTGCGGTTCCCTTTCCTATAAGGCAGATGGGGACTCCCTGGCCAGGGCGCCGGAGGGAGCCGGGCCCGCGTGTCCGTGGGCCGCCGCTTCAGGCTCCGTCCTGGGATACAGAATCCCGCCCGGTGGGTCTTCTCACCTCCCTGATTTGAATGACTTCCCCACCACTGGAGCAGGTGGAGCAGGTTTTTCTTAAACTGTGTTCAAAGCAGCACTTCCCTTCTTTGTGGGAACCGTGGTGGTATTTGTTGCATTTACTAGCTCCTAGTTAGCAAACGAGGGGACCTCATCACTTTCAGGAAAGTAAAGCGGCACGTCACAAAACCTTTCATAAGAAAATAAGTCTAATAGTGATTATAATTATAGGCTTAAGTATAAGTAAGTCATGGAGACTTGCCAGCCCACCAAGAGGGACCCCTCTGATCACGTGAGAGTGGCATGGGCTGGAATAATGGTCATCTGCAAATCTACCGGAAAAAAAAATGTAAATGGTGCTGTCAGTCTTAACTGAATGTAGCTGAATCAGGAGTGGGGAAGCAAATGCTAGGAAGGTTAAAATGATAAAAACGTTAAAATTGGCAGACAACTGGTCCAGGATGTGTGGTCTTGGAAGGTGAGCTGCCCACGGCCGCCAGAGCCCATTTCTGTGGCTTCCTAGTGCCTGAAATAGGTGGCTTTCTAAAAATTCATTTATACGTCCGTGGCTTAGAATTCGGGATACGTCTCCCTATATAAAATGTTTCTCCAGAATCCTTGAGCGGATGGCAGAGCTACACATTGGCATTCTGGGCAGTAGAAACCATTGTTGAAAAAGTAGGAGTCTCCTAACCAGAGAGGCATGTGAATTTTTTTCTTTAAATAAATAGCACGCCAATGCTCAAAGATGACAAGGTGACAAAGGAGGAGAACAGACAGACATGGGTCTCCGAGAGCCCTCGGAGTGCGTTCAGGTGCTTTAGAGGCCGATGGCCCCGGTGCTCTTGTCTGTTTTTACATAATCCAAAGCATTCTTTTCCTTAGTGCAGGTACAAAGCAGCTCTGGTTAGAATTGCATTTGGACTTAAACATCGGTCGAAAGAGAAAAAGGGAAAAAAGGTGGTAGTGGAGCTCATAAAGGTGTGTGGCAGAGACTGCACTGGAGCCAGGTAACTCCCGTGGAATAGGTGGGGCGGGGCGCTGAGGCTTATGTTTGGGGCGCTTGCAGGTGTCTGCCCTGTCCTCCCGTGCGGGAAGGGAGGCCCGCGGCCGCGGTGCTGGAGGAGGGCGGCTGCCAGGCCAGACAGCCGGGCGGGGTGGGCGCCGCAGAGGGTGTCAAGGTGTGGGATGAACTCCCAAGAGGCGTAGGTTTTGGTTCCAAAAAAAGTTACCTCTGCCCTTGTGTAGCTGATTTTTATGCTTTTGTTTGGTATTTACCCTTTCTTCCTAATTGATAAATCTTGTAAGTAAACATTTCTTTGTTTGCAGAGATACAGAGAATTCTCTCAGCTCTAGCCCTAAGGATTCCAAAAAACAATTCCTTGTAAATGATTATTACAGACGAGCCTTTGAAGATTCCTGTCGCCATGGCCGTTTTAACTCACGCACATGACTTGACTGCTAGAAGACTTTTTCTTAAGTGTGATTTTGAGATGATTGTAGATTCCCATGCCATCCTAGGGACACACAGAGGTTCTGCGTAGCCTTTGTCCACTTCCCTGGCTGGTCACACCTTGTAAGACTGTAGTGCGATATCACAGCCAGGGTACTGATGTCGACAGTCAAAACGCAGGCCACTTCCATCTGCACGGGGCAGTGCCCTTCTACAGCCACACCCACTTCCCTCCTCCTCGTCATACGGTGTGTGAGCTATGTGGCCGTTTGGGGGTGTGTGGCCGTTTGGGATTGGCGTTTATCAGTCAGCACAACGCCCTGGAAACCCCTCCAAGGTGCTGTGTGTATCAGTAGCTGGTCACCTTTTATTGCCGTGCAGTGCTTGATGGCACGCGTGTGCCAGTTTGTTTAACCATTTAGCTGTTGAAGGGTATCTGAATTCTTCCCAGTTTTTTGGCTATTACAAATGAAGCTGCTACAAACGTTTGTATACACGTTTTTGGGTGAACATAAGTCTTCGTATCTCTGGGATAAACGTCCTGGAGAGCAGTTGCTGGGTCACGGGGTAGCTGCACGCTTAGTTTTCTAGGAAGCTGCCAAACCGTTTTCCGAGTCAGTGTACTGTTTCACTCTTTCACTGGCCATGTGTGAGTGAACCAGTTTCTCTGCAACCTCGCTGGCATTTAGGGTTGTGTTATTTTGCACTTTAGCCATTTTGAGAGTCTGTAGTGATTTTCCATTGTGGTTCAGTTTGCGTTTCCCTGATGGCTAATGATGTTGGGCATCCTTTCAAGTTCTCAGCTGCCGTCTGTACCTCCTCTGCAGTGAACTGTCTGTGCCTGCCTTTTGCCCAAGTTCTGATTGGATGGTTTATTTTACTGTTGAGTTTTGAGAGTTCTATATATATCCTAGTCTTTTGTCTTTTCATCCTCTTCCCAGGGTCTTTCACAAAGCGAAAGCTTTTAATTTTGATGAGGCCCAATTTGTTAGTCAAATTGTGCTTTAGGTGTCAAGTAAGAATTCTTTGCCTTCCCTTAGATGCTGAAGGTTTTCTCCTTTTATTCTAAAAGTTTTTATATTTCTGTGTTTTACATTTGCATCTGTGATCCATTTTGAGTTAGTTTTTGTGTAAGGTATGAGGTTTTATGTCACGGCTCTTCCCTCCTCTCCCCCCCCTCCCCCGTGGATGTCCAGTTTCTCCAGCACCCCTTGTTGGGCAGGCTCTTCTGCCACTGAAATACTTCTGCACTTCTGTTAAAAATCACTCAGTCATATCTGTGTGGGTCTCTGGTTTTTCTCTTGTGTTCCACTGACGTATATGCCTCTCCCTACGTGAGTCAACTTCTTCACCTCTCTCTCTTCCAGTGTACAGTGCCAAGCATGAGTTTCTGGTCCTGACAGCCATGCCGGAGGTGGGGAAGGTGCCGGAAGAGAAGCGGTCTCCTGAGGAACTGAAGGTGGGCACAAGCAGGCGGAGGCCGTGGTCCCCTCCAACACTGGCCGCCGGGGAGCAGGGCTGTGGGCAGCTCCCAGGGAAGGACGACGGCCACGGGGCCTCTGTTTGTGCAATGTGCACTTGTCCCCACTTGCGGGGTCCTGAGCAGGGTGGACACTGTGGGTCCCGTGGGAAGCCAGCGAGGGCCCGGGCCTCGGGCAGACCCAGCTCTGATGGGTGCTAGGTGGTGGGCCCCGGGAGCGAGGTGGAAAGCGGTTGAGCTGGTTTGGCCCCGAGGGGGCCATGACCCCGGCACTGCGGCGCTCGTTCCCGGGGAGCTCTCTCCTGGAGGGGTCACCGGCAAGTGCACTGTTGAGGGGACAGACACGGGTCATCATTCATTTATAGAAGCACTGTGCATTCGTGGAGGATTTGGGATAGATTACTTCCAAAAACTAGACCCCGTTCAGAATGGTCTTTTCCCTTCAGAAATTTAAAATTTATTTTAATATTATAATTTACACGTACCTCCATGAAGGAACACATCTGTATCAGTCAGTGTTCCCCAGAGAAACAGAACCAACAGGATATACATACTCAGAGATTTGTTACACGGAATTGACTCATACCCGTGGAGACTGTAGGTCCAGACTCCGTAGGGCAGGCTGCAAGCTGGAAATGCTGATAAGTTGATGCTGAACATCCTAGACTGAATTCCCTGGGGGAAGCTGGCTGGCTAGAAATGCTGGCAAGAACCAGTCCAGTACTTGAGTTCGAATTTCCCCTCTGACCTCTGGAATCCTCAGTTCTGGCTTTTAGGGCCTCTATCTGATAAGACTCCCCTCAGTGCTGAGGGCAAACTCCTCTGTTGATCGTAGATGCAATCCAAACACGGTAGATGCAAATTGCAACTTGAAATAACCTCACCCTAACGAGCAAGGTCGCACTCGACTAAATCACAGCATGTTGTAACCTAGCCAAGTTGACAACATGAAATTAACCATATCTAACAGGGAGGGACGTGGGTGGGAAAGAGAAGGAAAAGGCCACCAAAAAAACAAAGGTCTCTTAGGTAAGCAGTTGCGAGCACAGACTGATACCACCAGTCAGTTAGTATTTCCTCGGCTGTGCTAAGATCTCTGGGAAGTATAAAAGAAGTGTCCAAGATGACTCTGGTCTTCTCATAGCTTCTACTGTAGCTTCAAAGACAAACGGAACACGTGGGGAAAAACGAAGGCACGTGTACGAGATCTAGGTGCTAAGTTCAGAGAGGGCAGCTCTTTGAATGATTTGTCTCCATGTGTGTCTAGCCCTGTGCTAGTATTGGAGCTGGGCTGAGGGTGGGGAAAGGGGAAGTAGGGAGGTTTGCAGATGACCCCTTCCAGGGGCAGAAAACCATGCATAATTAGTGGAGAGGAGTCAGTCCAGCAGCCCTCCAGGGGCACCCTGCCTTTGCATGAAGACAGGCTTGGGAGCCACCTGCCCCAGGGCATCCTAGAGGGGCAGGGGTGTGGCTTCAGGGTCATGGGGGAGGCTGGGAGATGTGACAAAAACCGCTTTGTGGCTCCCTGAAGTTCCAAGTTAGTTAGACTTCCCTGATTCTCCAACAAGTCACTAGGAAGCTTCCCCTTTCCCCAAATCATCTTCCCATCTTTGTGTGAATTTCCATCATTTACTGCTTTTCGAACGCACACCTGCCTGTCCCACGTGGGGCACAGTGATGTTCATGCTGTGGTCTGGCTGGCCCACGGCCTCACCTGTTCTCACCTGTTCTCACCTGTTCTCACCTGTTCTCACCT